>MU184351.1:118249-149203 GCA_016904865.1 Pissodes strobi | reverse complement strand
CTTTATTTTTTAATATTGCACTGTATCTACATGTATATTTTACAGTGTGTCTAAAAAATTTTAAAAAAAATTATAATTTTTTAATTTAATTTTTGGAAAAATGTTATTTATTTATTTCTAATTCAACGCTATTTCTAAAATTAAACTTGCTTTGAAACCCCTTAAAATTAAATATCACTAGTTTGATTTGTTTTTGCGAGCGAGTATTAAAACTATCGTGAAAAATTCATAACCTAAACCATAGACATATAAGTGATTATAAGTACGCCACTGCACATCACAACATTAAGGTACATTTTTTTTACTGAACATAAACAAGCGTCTCTTAAGGTATAATAATAATTTACAAAATTTGCACGATACAACGCACAGTGTGGTCTAACTACCAAAAAGTTAAAAAAAGCAAGGTTTAAAAAAAAAATCGGTATCTCTTAAAATATAGCAGAAATCAAAAATTTTACAGACTGCTTTCTTTGCTATGGACCGGTGATTCAATTGATGTACAGTGACAAAATTTAAAAACATTATTATGAAAGCTACTTACTATTGAGCAAAAATCATCGTCTTCTTTGACATATAAAAAAATTTGACAGCTTAAAAAAATCCAACATTGGAAAATTTTTCTAAAGAGACAAATCCATTTGCCATTAAGAACCAGATATCGATATCATGTCTGGTTAAGAAAATAAGGCGAAATTTTCCTTGCTCGAAAGCAAATGGCCAGCAGTTTATTTAAAAAAAGGTAAATTTATGTTGCGCTTATTTTGCAAAACACCTTGTATTGTTAAAAATAATATTAAAATATGTGCCTTTGAACACTAAACAAACAGTTGTATTTACGTTTTTTTTTTCGATTTTACAGTTAACGCGATCTGAAAGATTTATACACTAAATAGACATGGGACGCCGTGTATACATTTATAACGCTTTATTTATTTGTCCGAATATATTCAGGGACTTTTCGTTATACACGGTCACATGCCTTAGTTAAATCATAGAATGACGCATGTGTATTAAGCGCCAAATCGATAATGAAAACATGTTACGACAAAATAATTTTAAAAATAAAATTCTAAAATTAGAAAAATAATTGGATTTCCAATAATAATTATGAAAATTTTGAACTTACATTTTTAACTAAATGAATGCCTTTATTTTGAATCATTACCATGGCAAAAAATTTCCGGAAATATTCGTCTATCATAACTTCCGGTAGGAAAATTACACTGAAAATATCACACCAATATTTAGTGGCCAATCAAAAGCTTGTATTTTGCTCCGTTCCTATGGCAACCCAAAAAATTTCCAAAAATTTTTAACCCCCCTGGTTACCCTAAGTGAAATTAATGTTTCAGAGTCGATCTTGGCCGATTTTCTAAACAAAAAGAGATGTGCTCTTAGGCACTAAAATTTACCATAGGGCTAGTTCTAAAGTCATTTTGTAAATAAAACAAAAATCTTTAGCATTATATGAATATTTTAATAAGTTACTTTACTTGAAAATAACTAGAAGCTCATAAATACAGAAAATATAATCATTAAATGAATGTACGTAGTCAGTGCTACGATGTGAACAATATCAGTCGAGGCAAAGTTTCGACCTTGAAGAATATAACATACATAATACTCTTAAAACTAAAGCGATGCATAAACAGTTGTAATACTATACTAATATATGAATACAAACATAATCTTGAAGCTATGTACAGTTAAATGCCTGTTAGAGTTCCTGCGGAACAGCTACTTATCAACTCTGTTAGCTGATTTAGCTTTTATATGAAATACAATAATATACAAGCAATAATAACAGGATTAATATTACCTTAGAGTCCACCTAAAAGCTAATATGTACACTATGTTCACCATTGACGAGAAACGTTCAATGTTCAGCAGTTTATCTTTCAACAATGGGGGAAAGTCACTTTAAAAACACTTGCTAGGTCTATTGCTAGCTTCTATGTACAATGTAGTTCAACTTCTTGCAAACAAGAATGACTGGAATGTAGTAGGTTTGAATCTGGTATGCAATTATTGCATATGGCGTGACATGAATGCTTTGTGAATGCGGCTTCTTGGTACAGGCAAAAATGATTGTAATAACACGCTATGCAGGTAGCATAGGTAAGCTGAAATCCGCGTAGGGGATATGATATAGCCTTTGTGAGAACTTGAGTACCTATATTGACAGACTAGTACCGGTTAATCCTTATATGAGAATAAGGCAAGAGTATAGCAACTCAGTGGTATACTCGTGATAGAGAATGTTGAAAAACCCATGAGCAAGACCATTGGGGACTGTACTGCGCATGGTACAGCCTTTGAGAAATAGAGAGATCAGTGGGTCTCCATAATGGCAGTCAGGATGCCGATAAATACCTCTTTGTAGGCTTTGTGAGAATGTGATTGTAAACATGTGCGTTTACTTACTTGAGATTCCGAGACTATGCTCGATTGAGTGTGGTTCGAGACAGGCTCGATTGTAGAACTCCCATGGATGAGACCAATTGGGACGCCATTGCACGGCGGGAGACTCGTGAGAATAATGGCAGTAAGTTTGCTGATAAATACCTTTTTGTAGGCTTGATATGACGATGATTATGCCTGGATATCACTATGTTACATGAGTAAAGAACTAGAGAGATTATGAGGTTTCAAAACGTGAAAACTTCCCGGCATGGCGGCTCAGCGCCATGCCGGCTGTAAACGGGGGTGCGCTTTTTGCGACTTACATGATCGAGGTTCAAGAGACTACTTTTCTATAACTTCCCACGTTCTAGATCAACTTGAAGAAGTTGTTAACGCCCCTTTGACACCGCCTCTTCTGGCGGGATGATATACATCCTCCGGAAATAGAAATGGCGGATGGTGTAAATACTGAGAAGATATGTAAAACTTTGCGTCAGCGATTGTCTAAATTAATCTTATGAATTTTAACACAAATCTGGTCGAAATACGTTAATTAGTTTTTATAAAATTCGATTGTTAAAGATCGGAAATTTAGGAGCTAACTTGATTACCTCCGTTAAGAGACAGTGATTGGCCGAATGTCCGGCGGGGTCAGATAAGTAAACGTTGTTACAACAGATGGCGCTAGTAATATCGCGGCTTTTCTGTAGAAAGCGCTGTGATTGGTCAGATGAGTTTAGAGGATGCTTAACTTTTAGCTTTCTAGACTGTTTGATGCAGTGGATAAACGTTGTAACCAAAAGATGGCGTTAGTAGTATCGCCAAGGTTTTAATTTGTTTCGAATGCGAGGACAGTGGCGTGGAATATTAAATTGTACAAAAATTAAATCGTTAGATTTGAAGAAGTGTTCAAAATGGTTTTTGAACAATTAATAAGAAGAAATTTTTCTTTCAAACAACTGACTCTTGGTTATAAATCTGACATTTTACTTTAATAAAAAACTAAAGGATACTTACATTACTTTCTTTTTTTTTATGGTAGTGGCACACATACTAAATGAAGATCCTATGGCATTCGACGAGCGGTGTGTGTGGAAGATGCTGATTGACATGGTTCTTAAAGAGTTGTAGGTTCTAATTAGGGAGAAACAGATGTCCTGGACGCGCCTGTAAAGCGACGTTCTAAGTGTTTCCAGTTTTACTACGATCGGGTGCGCCCTAGCCGTCTGTCGTGACTGTCTGACAGGTGCTGCTGGGGGCGAAATGATGCGGGCCAAATCCTGGGAATATCTGCAGTAAAAATATCTGTAAAACAGGGAAATCTCGGCCACAGCTCTGCGGAGTTCAAGACTATCTAGATCACGGGTCAACTCCGGGTCGCCGACGAGACGCACAGTTCCCTTCTGAATGGAATCCAGCCGCTTTAGGGCGTTCTTAGGTGTGGCAACCCAGATGTGTGAGCAATACTCTATGTACAGTCTTATTTGCGCTTTGTAGAGCAAAAGTAGCTGCTTCGGTGTATATAATAATAATAATAATAATAATAATAATAATAAAGGTTTCTTTTTATTCCAAGAAAAAAAAATGAAATACATGCCTAAAAGTAATGATGACATAATGGAATAAAAAAAAAGCCTGCATCAGCTTGCCTCAAGAAAGAAGCAGCTGCTAGAGCCAAAGAAAGAAAATAAAACAGTTCTTTAAACTAGATATGCAGATGACACACTGCAGATACACTTAAAAGTTAGCTTACAACCGAAAAAAACAATAACTATCTATTACTTAACTTAGTAAATACTAATAATAAATAAATATTACAAGAGAAAAGAAAGAAAGAGAGAGAGAGAGAGAGAGAGAGAGAGAGCCAGGGAGACATAGAAGGAGGGAACGAGAGATGGTCATGTAAGACATGACAGTCTAATTATTTCGGAGCAACATTGCTTTAATTTTCCCTTTGAAAGAGGAAACTGACATAGAAAAGTCCATGACTCCATACCTATTCAACAGCAAGGCGATTTGATAGGAAAAGGATTTCTTAAATGCTTCTGTTTTATGAGATGGTATTGTTAAAAGGTTCAGTCTACGAATATTTACATTATGCACGTCTGTTCGATATTTTAGCCTTTGATGAAGGTATGGAGGACATTTGAATTTTATTATTTTGTAAAAAAATACAGCCGAATGCAAGGTACGCCGCCCGGCCATGTTAAGCCACCCCACTTCGGGCAATTTATGAGAGATTCTTTCTCTACGCCTTATGCCAAATATCAGTCTGAGACAGGAGTTTTGGGCTTTTTGGACTCTCTTCAAATCTACATTGTCCAAAAAAGGGCCGTATAAATGGTCAGCAAAGTTAAAATGGGACAAGACTAGGGCATCACAAAGCATGGCCTTAGTTTTCTGTGATAAATAATATCTATGTGAATAAATTAATTTAAGCATCGAATATGCCTTTCTTAAACATAGAGTAATATGTTCCTTAAACTTTAACTTGCAATCTATAATTAGGCCTAGATTTTTAACTGAGTCCTTAAATGATATTATATTGTTACCAAGTTTAAGTTTTATAGACTCCTGTAATTGACTTCTATAAGCTTCATTGCAAAAAAGAACAGCAATAGATTTGCTGGGATTCATCTTTAATAGATGATCCTCCGAAACTTTCAATAAGACATCTAAATCACTATTGATTCGATCCGCGATAGTTGCCGCCAAAGCAGGTTTAAATTATATATAAATTTGTGTATCGTCAGCATATAGATGATACTGGCAATATTTTAAGGCTTTTGTTATGTTAAAAGTATATATGCAATAAAGGAGTGGGCCAAGTATACTACCCTGAGGCACTCCGCACTTGACAGCCAAGATGTCGGATCTATTGCCCTCGAGACAGACACGCTGCTTTCTATCTGACAAAAATGAAGATATCAATGAGGACGCGGGCTCCTCAAAGCCAATATACCCCAAAATAGCAACCATGATATTATGATCGATCATGTCAAATGCCTTGGTATAATCCAATAGTACCAAGACAGTCGCACCACCAGAATCCTGGGAAGTGAGCACATCATCCACTATATCAGTCAGTGCAGTGGAACAACTATACCGGGCTCTAAGCCCCGATTGTTTGGGGGGAATAATATTAAGTCTATAAACGTAGCTGACTATCTGAAGTTCCATCACTTTTTCCAAGATTTTCGAAAAAATCGGTAAAATTGATATTGATCTCAGTTGACTGAACTCCGTAGGATTGTTAACCTTAGCCAATGGCAAAACATTGGCCAGTTTCCAGTCCTTTGGAAAGTATGACTTCCCTATGCAACTATTTATGATGTGAGTTATATAGGGTATTATAAAGGGACAGCATAAACAGATTAATGTGATGTTTAAGTTATCTGCCCCAAAAGCCTTAGATTTAACATTAAGAATAATTTTACTAATTAATTCCTCATCAACCTGAGTGAATGAAAAAGATTCATTATGTAGTAAATTATTTTTATAAAAATTTAATAAATCTGGTTTAGGATTATTATTATTTTGTGCAATTTGAGTGAAATAGATATTTAAATCGTGAACTTTTTTAGGTGATCAGGAATACTTTTACTTTTGTTTTTAAGAATATTTAGTTTTCTCAGTTCAGCCCATTTTTCCTTAGGACTACAGTTTTGAAATTTTTGATTGAGGTATGCTTTTTTTTCAGCCCTGATAGCAGTTGTTGTTAAATTTCTTAACTCCTTATAGTAACCCCAATGAATAGGATCACGGGTGCGTCTAAAACGACCAAGTGCTTGATTTCGAAGGTTTTTCATTAGTCTGATGTTATCAGTTATCCATGGACTATATGGCCTTTTTTGGCTATTTTTTAATTTTAATGGAGCATGTGTATTAAAAATATTTAATATAGTTGTTGTTAAAAAATCTACCTTCTTGTCTATATCTTCAATTTGATAAATGGAGTTCCAAGAAGCGCTCTCAAGGTCGGTTTGAAATTGGACTGAATTAATGCGATCCAAAGACCTAAACATATATTGAGTATTTTGTGTTTTCGCAGTAATCAGATTTAGTTTAACATAAACTAGTAAGTGATCAGAGATGCCAATATCTCGAACACCAACATCCCGCACAATATCAACACTACAACAAATCAAATCAATTAATGTACAACTGAGGTGAGAAACCCTCGTTGGTTCAGATACCACCTGGCCTAAGTTGAAGGTATCCAGAATATTATTTAACTGAATAACATGAGAATCATCATTGTCCAGCATATCTATATTAAAATCACCAAAACACAAGATGCGGTCATTGTTGGCATAGAAATCAATTAAAACGTCCTCAAAATAATTTAGAAATTCCTGACAGCTAGAGCCAGGAGGTCTGTAAATATTTCCAACAATAATTGATTGGTTCTCTACCTCTACCTTCAGCCAAATATGTTCAATTATGTTCCTACACTCACTTTTTAATACAGTAGATTTTAAGTTGGACTTCACATAAATTCCCACGCCACCCCCTCGCCTCATACCAGTGCGGTCCTGTCTAAAAAAGTCGTAGCCATTCAGAGAAGGACTGTCATCATCGATATTCAAACTTAGCCAGCTCTCTGAGACACCAAATACGTGATAATCATACTTCAATAGGTGTGCTTTAAATTGAGCAAAATTATTTAAAAGAGATCGAACATTTAAATGACCACAGTACATAGAAAAATAATATTGAAGAGAAGTAAGAGAGAAAGAAGAAGGAAAAGAAAGAAGAAAGTAAAAAAATATTATAAAAAAAATGACAAAATACACTCTTTGTTGCAAACAAAGATAAAATACACTCCTTGTTGCAAGCACCCGATGAAAAAAAACACCCTCAACAGCAGCAGCCGCCACAAAGTTGATTTCATTTAAAATCTACATTAATAATAAATAATAAGTACCATCCTTCCTTTCTTTTGATAGAATGTAGATGAATAAAAATTATTATTAGGACACAGGAGCGGTAGTTACTCGTAATGTACCACCATACTAACTCATTCTAACAGCCACATCCTACCCTACCATAAGTAGCTTTAGCTTAGAAAAAAAATATATATATACAATTTATAATAAATGTTGGTTGGGCACAGAAAATACCAATATAATATTCAGTATATGCAGGTATAGTGCAAGCATCGCACACTCTAATAAATAATTAAAAAGCAGAGATAAAAAATATGAACAAACGCAGTCATTATATATAACTGTCTCTCAACCAAGAGATAGTTTTTTGTTGCGAAATAGCGCACCAAACCTCTGCGATATTAGGCAACGTGGTTATGCCAGGACATATTGCTATTGACCGAGACACCCGGTAGTCCAATTGACGATGATGAAGAAATGGCAGAACCTGCCATATTGATGTCAGGGCACACTGTATTGGCTTTCTTGGTAAACGTGGATGCTTGGGTTTTTGCAGCATTAAATTGAACCAAATTCCTGTTGCCCCAAGTTTGAACTTTTTTCAGATCTTGATTTATTGTTGTAATCTGCTCCTGTCCGCAGTGATAAGTCTCAGTAGCTGGTAAAGGTTTTTCTGGTCTAAATTGTGAGACAAGGGTCATGTCATCTGCAACACTGTAAGCAGGATTCTTTGTTTCGGTTAGCAGGTCATTGATATAGATGAGATTGAGAAACATAGTTGGTGAAAGTATTGCACCCTGAAGCACTCCCGCATTTATGGTGAATGTGTCTGAGATGTGTCCATCAATTACAACGTGCAGAGATCGGTTCTTAAGGAAACTGGCAAGCCAGCCGCAGAGAGACGCTGGCAGTCCGAAGGACGGCAGTTTGTTGAGCTATCCGTCATGCCAAACTCTTAGAAATATCTAGCACAGTTGCTCGAGATTCTGTGGAGTTTGCCCTACTCTATATATGTGTGATATAGGGCAATATATCTCCTTTCTATCTCTGTTTGCGGAAGCCGTATTGGTTATCGCTAATTATTCTATTGGTCTCGAGGTACTTGAGTAGTTGCTGATTGACTACATGTCCCATGATTTTAGAGATTATTGGAAGCAAGGCAATTGGACGATAGTTTGATGGCGTAGTTTCCTTGCCTTTTTTTATACAGGTTGCACTCGAGCGACTTTCCAAGAAGATGGGTATATCCCCTTTCGGTAACACAGAGAACAACGTCTGGAAAGAATAGTTGCTCTTCATTGGCGCAGTTCTTTAATAGTATGGCAGGTATTTCATCCGGTCCTTATGCCATTTGCGTATCTAGCTTTTTGAGGATTTTACGAATATCACAGTGGTGAAACTTAACTTCTGACATGGTAGTGTTGATGTTGGATATGATGGGGAGATCCTTGTCTTGGGAGACGTTTAAGGTAGAGTGCGATGGTAACATTTCGGCGAGCATGTTTGCTTTTTCCTTAGCTGAAGTCGTCGTGATGCCACGTTCGTCCGTCAAAGGTGGTACAGGCGTTTTTGTAAAGTTATTACTTACTGTCTTTGCTACCGACCAGAAATTCCTGGAGCCACTGGGGTATTGCAAGAGTTAATTCCTGGTGCTTTGATTGTATTTGTTTTAAATTTTGTCAATCACACGTTTGCATTCGTTTCTCGCTTCGGCAAAATAATTGCGATTTCAAGGATCTGATTTTGCTGCCAGTAGGCAGTACGCTTGCTGTTTTCTATCTACACCTCTTTCGCGTTTTATGTCAAACCAGGGCTTCCCTTTTGGCGGTAACTTGATGGAATTCCTGAGGCGATTACTTGCGTAATCTCTCCGCAACAGACTAGCGGGTCCTCATTGCCAAAGCAGACATCGAGCCAAAGAAATCTAGGTAGAACTCACTTAGATCCTCCCAGTATGCAGAATTGTAATGCCAGATTTTACGAGGCAATGGTGGATCCTTCTGTAGGATTGGCAGGTCGCAAACCGATATAATAAGTTTGTGGTTGGAAGTACCTGGCGGACCAACTGTAATTGTGTACTGATCAGGATTTGTGGTTAGAAAAAGATCCGAGTTGGATCGTCTACAAGTTAAGTAAGCCCGCAGCTGATGGCAAATGCTTCAGCTTCTCTACCTTCGTTCTTGGTCTTTTGATGTTCGAGCCAGTTGGTGTTATGGGCATTGAAATCTCCCAGAACGATTATTTCTGAATTGGAGTGGTCGACCTGTATTGAATCAAATGTGGTAGCTGGTGTTGTAAAAATGCTTTGGTAGGCTCTATCGCTCGGAGGGCGATAGAGACAGCATATGAACTTGGTTAATCCCTTGGCAGTGAACTTGAGCCATATGACGTCTAGGTTGTTCGGTTCGAATGATTCCTCGCGGTCACACGATAGGTCGTTTCGAACAAAAAGGCATATTCCGAACTTATGTCTAAATCGGGAGTGTACCCTGTAACCAGGGTAGAGGTAGTTTACTGTTGTTGTAGAACTTACTTGTATTTCTGTACAGATGAAGAACTTAGACAAATATGTTGTATGTAATTATTGTTGCAAAACAATCAGTGATGTTAAAATAAACGACCCAAGACTCACATATTTAACTAATTTAATTGAAAGATACGGTCAAGATATGACAGAAAATGGTTTATTTTAAAAAATCAAGACTATTTGCTGCAATTGTGTGCAAATGTGTTAATTTGCCGAAAAGAAAATTAATTAAGACAGGGTCGCAGTATTATTTGTATGTTCTTAAACACAGAAATCTGATTTTTTTGCTCCAAACTTAAACCACGTTGAAATAGTGTTTTTCCAATTGGACAATATTTATAACACCTTTTCGCATTGGACTGACGGAAATTTTCAATAGGAGCTTAGAATAATCTGTCAGGTTTTGTAAATTTTCCTCTCTCTTCCATTAACTTTTTAAATAAACCAACAGGGCAGGTTTGTTTATTAGCGATATTTGAATTGAATCATTTGCTGTCAGCCTGAACCCAAACTAGCCGAAAGTACAAACATTTTATTTAACTAAAGTTCCACATATCATTTTATTTCAATTAATTAAGATGAAATGAGATTTCATTTAAAAGGATTTTTTGAAATCCTAACTCTTTTATTTAGATTAAATAATTATTAATATTTACCAACAAGAATATTTCACTTTCCAAATTACCTTGATTAATTTATTTTTAACAGCAAAACCAATAACAATTTACTATATCTAATTACTATTTTTCTTATTATATTAGTATTAGTTATACTGAGTCTACAATTGTTATAAACAATACCTTGCCCATCAAAATATGTAGCTTTTTTAGAAACACTATTTGAAGTACTTGAAATACTGCTCCTCATCGGTTCGATGATATTCTGAAGGTTTGAACTATCTAGTTGCAAGTAGGATTTAATTGATTGGCTATTGCCATGTTCTGTAATCTTACTAAGCTGTTGTTCAGCCACTCCATTTTCGGCTAAATTTGAAACCGTAGTAGCTCTTCCTGAATGGTTTGTATTTTCTGTTTATCAATACTTAAACCACTTTTAGATAGTGTTTTTCTCAATTAGCCAATATTTACGTCAACCTTTCGCATTGGACTGAGAAAATTATCGTTAGGAGCTAAGAATAATCTATCATTTTTGATAAATTTGCCCCTCTTTTCCATTAGCCGTCCAGATTTCAGCACTTTTTGCTGCATTTAAAAATACAATGTTATTTCACCCCGTATAAGACAGTACGAATTTAAATACAATTATTGGCGAGTCTCAGTTCTTTGCTTCCATTTTTTTAAGAGCGATTTTTTTTTAATTCGAAGCATTGCCCTTTAAGTCTATTTTCCAAGTTGACCTTTTCGCAGCCGAAAATCCATTCCAGGAATTTTAGCATATTACAATTCTAGACTAAGAACCACTACTTTGAACTTCGATTAGCCACTTTAAACGCACATTAAATTAACCAGTGCCTTGAATATGTCAATGACAATATGTAGATATGTGGTATTCAAAACACTGACTAATTTGGTTCTTGTCACTATTTGGAATCCAAAGCAGCGACCCTAAGTATACTACAAGTATGATTCTTATTGCACAAAGCTTAACATGAAGTAACAGTGTGTAATGTTTAAATAAAAAGGCAAACAAGTCGTCCTATACTCCTATATACAAAACAGCTGATCCGTTAATACCTATATATACATTCCGTTATTTATTTATTTTATAAACATTTCGAGATATTTTCGATTTAAATGTTAAATTTAACCCGACCGCGAAATGATTGGAAAAAATT
This sequence comes from Pissodes strobi, assembly GCA_016904865.1. Classification (NCBI taxonomy): domain Eukaryota; kingdom Metazoa; phylum Arthropoda; class Insecta; order Coleoptera; family Curculionidae; genus Pissodes; species Pissodes strobi. The sequence goes on along the minus strand of MU184351.1, from coordinate 137,586 downwards.
CGAATAATAAATTGGTATTTATATAAATTACTCGACACATAGTTTAGCCGGCCATATGTAAAGATAGGAAAAACATCACAACAAAAATCGTTTTCCGATATAATTTATTTTTAGGCGACTAGCTGATCGTTTTCCCAAACTTTATTACCCGGATTTTTAACGTTTATTTACCTTGGGTAATTCTGTTTAAGTTACCTACCGTTAAAAGGCCAGCGGCGTAGTTCTCAAAAATTTGTTAGGATGTGCTAATTTCATACCGTAACATGAAAAATAGTTTAGTAAAGGCATCTATTACAGCACTATGGCGGCAATAAGACTCATTACGCATTACACAATTTAACAACTGGCATGAACATCAACGTGTTGTCTTGTCATTTATATTTTTTTGCCCCTAATATTACTTCGTTAAAGTAGATCAAAGGTTCTTGTTGTAAATTCATATTGCGACCTCAATGTACTATCAAACTTGGCTAACGCCTCGCTTGACAACTTTAACCACTCTTGTCGTAATATGAAGCTTTACAGTACTTAAATAGGTAGCTATTTTATTTAACCGTATTTTATAATGCAGGATTTTTAGTGAGGTAAGGAGCAGATTGCCACACTAGTTGCTTAACGTACATATTACTGCACTAGTGCCGTAAAACCAGCAATGTTTTAATTATACATACTAACCAGATGGTTAGTGGTTAAAAGATTTTAACACTTTTAATTTGATAACATGAAATTTTATTTTATAAATACTCGTCACAACTTCGATGTTTAAAATACAATTTTACCTTGAAATATGGTTATGCAGATGACCTGGTTATAACAATAAGAGGCAAGCATGGCAATGCTACCTCAGAATGTATGCAAAGTGCACTCAACCTTGTCAGCATATAGTGTACACAGGAAAGACTAAATATCAACCCAAGCAAAACCCTAGTGATCCCTATCACAAAAAGAAGGAAGCTGAGCTTTAAAGCACCCACTTTGGGAGGGACAACAGTAGAGCCTTCAAAAGAGAGCATCTAACGCACACCTGGAAAGAACTATCAAAAAAGCAACGGCAGCGCTTTGGGCCCCTCAACGACTCTTTGGCAAAACCGGGGGCCTAAAAACCTGCATCATCTGGTGGTCTTATAACACTATTGTAAAGCCTATTATAACCTACGCTTGCTTAGTGTGGTGGGTAAAAACAAAGGAAATAACAACACAGCGAAAGCTAACAAGAGTACAAAGGCTCGCCAGTCTGGGTATAACAGGGGCTATGAAAACGTGCCCTACATCAGCTCAGGAAACCCTACTTGACCTCCCTTCGCTGCATATATGCATACAAAAGTAGGCCTGGGCCAGTGCATAGAGAGTCATTGAGACGCAAAAACTGAAGTCAGGAAACCTGACTGGTTACCTTAAAATTCTGAAGGACATCCAGATAGAGGCGATGACCACACCAACCGATATAATGGAAACAAAACTCTATTTTGATCACTCCTTTGAAGGGATGATTGAAGACCGCAATACTACCGGGGAAATACTAAAACAACTAGAGAGGGGATCAGTTGTCTGGTACAAAGAGGGATTAAAGCTGAAAGGAGGAGTAAGATCCGGAGGTTATGGACCAAGGTGTCGAATCTCTGCACCTTTAGGAAACACTCCCACAATCTTTCAAGCATAACTAAATGTTATCAATATAACTATCTCTGATTGTACCAAAAGAGGCCTCAAAGGTGCAAAAAACTATATCCTATCAGATAGCTAAACAGCCTTAAAAGAGCTAGCATCTAGCAGAATCAACTCCCGGCTAGTATGGGACTTTCGGTTGATAGATAGATAGATAGATATTTATTCGTGCTATTAATCAATACAAATTTTACACACGTCAAACAAGCTTACAAAAAAAATAGGTGCAACAATTAAAATGATAAAAACCTTCAGTCTAACACAATAATAAAATGTCAATACAAATAAAAAACAACAAAATCATCAGTACCCATACTAACACTCCAAAACATATCACATCAACACACTAATAACGGCTTAAGTCTGCCTTTAAAAATTCATCGATTGAATAACAACCTTGATTTAATAACATATATTTTATTTTATTTTTAAATTGCAAGGGTGATAAGCTCTTTAGGTGCAAAGGTAACTTATTAAATAATCGGGGGGCATAAAAGTTAACAGAGCATCGACTTCTTGTTAGTCGTATAAAATGAGGTGCTAGAAGAGAGGCATGTCTTGTGTTATAGTTATGAATATCACTACGCCGATCAAACAGATCCTGCCCCTCATGAATCCACTGTAAACATCTAAATATATAAACTGAGGGTAGTGTCATTACTTTTAGACTTTTGAAGTAGATCTTGATATCTGCACGAAAAGGTAAACCTTTTATTATTCGAATGGCTTTTCTCTGAATACTGAAAAGCTTACCACAGTGCGGAGAGGGTCCCCAGGCAAGAATCCCGTATGACAAGTGGGAGTGAAAAAGACCAAAATAGGCACGTTACATGACTGGCAATCGGCTGCAAACTTCTCAAGAGAAAGAGACTTCTAGAGATTTTGTTTGATACAAACTGAATGTGTTCAACCCATAACAATTTCGGATCCATATATATCCCCAAGAACTTCACAGCAGGCAGATCCACATCCAGCCGTCGCTGGGTGAATATGACATTCTCAGTCTTGTTCTCATTTAGACAAAATTGGTTCGCATCAAACCACAGCAAGGCCCTCGAGAGAGTCTCACGCATATCAAGTTCAAGGCTGGGTGAATTATTACTTCTATTAGCTAGGGTTGTATCATCAGCATACAACACAAACCGGGTGGAGGGATCGCTGGCCAGAAGATCATTAATATAGATTATGAAAAGGACAGGCCCCCAACACCGAGCCCTGCGGCACATCCACATTAACAACATCAGGCTCTGACAAGCGATTGTTATAGTAAACACTTTGAATCCTGTTATGTAAGTAATTTTTTCTTCAAACGTCAGTAAATCCGTCATTACTCGACTGTGTAGGCGGCAGTGAAGTTTCGTTTTTCCTCCGCCGGAGCTTTACTTTTCACTTTTCCGCCGGCGGAGGTAAAAGTGTTGTCATAGCAACATAGATACTATACAAACAGACAACAAAATAGGCGTCAACAACTCAAGATTTATTATACTACAATTTGTATTTATCACTCAATTTGTGACTGCATTTCTAAAAATCACTAATTTAGGAACAAATTGGTTATTATTTAATCGAACTTACTCAATAACTGCTTATCAATACGGAATTAAAATGCAATCAGAGATGCAATCGTAAAAAAATAATTATTGTTGACAGTGTCCACTGACAGCTTTATGTTATATTCACCGACACCGGTCTAAGCAAGGCCACCTACGACCGTGGTCTAAGCCGCCTTGCGAACCCATTTATCTTTAATAATAATTAGATATTATTACTATTAAAAAGAGATGTTTTTGCATTAATTTGTCGACATTTGAAGAAAAAACAGCATATTTTATTTGGAGGAAAAGTTACTTTTCATGGCTTGCTCTCTATTACCAGCCTCACTCCGTTCGGCTGTTAAACACGAGCGCGCCATGAAAAGTATCACTTTTCCTCCATATAAAATAATATACTATTAAATAAGTGACAGACTTGAAGGACTGAAGCCATAGTGTTCAAGTTTAGATATAAGTATTTCATGTGAGACGCAATCAAAGGCCTTGCTAAGGTCGCAAAAAGTGACACCAGCAAAGCCCCCGCTCTCAAATTCAGACACAACTGTGTTCACCAAATCAATGACAGCCGATTCCGTATTTTTTCTAGCCCGAAAACCATACTGTGAGGAGTTAAAAATACTGAAGGATTCCATATATTTATAAATTTGTCTTGATAGAATTATTTCAAAAATCTTAGAGATAACTGGGACAATGCTAAAAACATTTCGGATATGTTATTCACAGTAGATATAGGATTACTTATAAATGAGAAGTCAGTTGTATCAACCAAATTGAAGAATATGTTTAGACCATTGTGGATTATTGGAGTAATTAATTTATGCTCAAATATTGGGTTTACCTTGGTTAAATTTACATCAATGGATACTGCCCTGTGATCCGACATTTTCAGATCCAAGCCGCTGAAAAAGTATTATTATTATTATGAAAGTTAATAAGGATATTATCAATATAGTTCCGACCCCTTGTGCTGTCATGGATGCATGGAATGTAATTAAAGGATTTTAATAGATTAGTAAAATTTAAGTTATTTGCTGGATCTATTACATAACTTCTGTAAAACTGGAAAAAAATATTTATATCAGAGATGGGGGGTCTGTAGATGGTGATAACTATTATATTATTTTTAGGAATTTCCAAAGCAGAGATTTCACATACCTTTTCGATACTCAGTGATGAAATATCGGTGCGTTCTACGAAATCAATGTTGGGTTTACACAAAATCAGGGTACCACCGTGAATGTGCGAGAATCTGCAATAATAGGAACCCATTCTGTAGTTGGCAATTTTCAAAGAGCTTAGCTCATGAGACAACAACCAGTGTTCACTCATGCACAGTATATCGTGACTAACTGAGCAACCCCGAAGATAACTTTCAATTTCATGTGTTTTGTTACGAAGACATTGTATATGTGTTACTGATATCTTAAAAATAGAATCAGAGATAGGTTTGATTATTATGTGGTTTCCTCCCTGTTGTCCAAGGCCGACCTTCGAAAATTTCTTGGCTTGTTGTATGGTCTTATAATCGTATACTTCGGCCATACTTCCGATTCTTGAATGGCCTTAGATGCAGTGTAAGATACAGTTATTTTAAAGGCAGCAATCTGATCAGATTTAGTGTTTAGCTTTTCAATATCTAAGGGTACTATATTTTTCTCTTTTAGATGCACAATAATTTGATCTGTTGACATATCAGGATGTAAAGTAAGAATCAACTAAGAAAATGCCACCGCGTCATCCGTAATAGGATATTTTAGTAAGCAAGCGTTCTGTCTCAGTTTAGATTATTTCTGTTCAATGCTCGCGGTCTTTGTCAGGTATGACGCTCGTGGCTTTTCCTTATACTCCAGTCATATTAGGCCGGAAAAAGCAGCATCTGCTAAAAAAATGCAAGTGAGCTTAAATTTTGTTTACACCTTTATTTTGACTTTGGGAGCAATGTCTGAAAAGTCCCCATCAATATCTCGCTTGCGTTTTTAGTTATTTGGTGAAAGGCCATAAAACTCTTATTCTCTTAAATATCTCGCTTTCCGTAAATCGTAGGACTTTTTGTTTAATCAAAAAAATAAAGAACAGGGAGTTCTCTACAAAAAAAGTTATATAAGTTTTTTTCCGTAAAAACAGCGATTCATTAAATAACATGGCTAAATTATGATGCAAGGAGCGCAACGCAGAATGTCTCTATACAAAATATTACGTGGTGCCACGGTTAACTGTAAATACATTTAAAATACAATATGATGTATCGAAACGCGAAGTTACCTATTGTTAAAATAACGCCCGATGTCATAATAACCATTTATCACCACTTTATTTAACCTTGAGTTCAAACTGTCGTCGCTCGTCTGCTGCTATCACCTGAGACTGGTGCTCTTATTCAGTATTCAGCAGACAATGCAGATATCAATATCTCCACAATGGACGACCACAACACACTTCACGTTATGGGACTTTTTAAAAATAGTAACTCCAAACAGCCCCGTAGCTTCTGAAGAAGCCATAAATAAATCTACTACGATGCGACCTGCTAGAGTTAGCTGCTGTCGCACACGTGCCACTTCAAATGTACGAAAATCCTGGTATTTCCGGAATGAGCAAAATTGTAGTGCAAGAAATTGATTGTGACCAAAGTACGGAGCCAATACATATAGCTGATTTATTATGGATGTATGGTAAATTCCAAGGTTTTCCGGGACTCCCTGGATGGAATGGATTCATGGAGTGTCTTACTCAAAATAACAAAAACTTTTCACAATTTCGAATTATTTTTCTGCCATTTATACAGCACCCGGCAAGCAACTACAATACAATTTATATGACACTAAATTGTGCCATGGAAAATGTACGGCTGCACAAACACGAAACTTGTATAGCTACATTTGATCAGTCACTATATATGAAACCTTGTGAAATTGTTGCTGCTTCTTTAGCTAGATCAAATATGTCAAAAGTTATAGTAAGATTTGGAGGTTTCCATCTGCTTTTATCATTTATTGGATGTATTGGATACATAATGGCTGGAAGTGGCATCAAGGAAGCTCTCAGCGTTATTTATGCTCCTAATTCCGTTGATAAAATGTTAAGTGGTAACGCTTTTGCACGTGCTATCAGAGGTCACACATTACTTCTTAGCGCCTTGTTAGGTATTATTTTTAAAGGAATGGAAATAGGCTATGATGAAAAAGACGTTCTCGAAAATTACATTAAAAATTTATTTACTGGAGAAATATCGTATGAAAACGTAGACGAAAATCTCGGTGTTTTAAAATTATTAACGGAACAATTCATTGACAAATTAAATGAAATAAAAAGTCAAGGTCCCACGTCGCAATTATGGGTCAAGGTCCCACGTCGCAATTATAGGTACATTGATATGGTATGTATAGCAAAAGAGTTCATCCGTGCTAAACTCTGCGAAGAAAATGCTTCCTTATTTTCATGCTGCGGGGCATTTCTTGTACGCAAAGACAGCGCATTTGTACCTTCAAGATATGCTAGAGTTACAAAAGAATATGAACCACCAAGAATTTGAAATATTTTCCAATGGATTTTTCACGAATCGACAGTCAAACAAGTTCAGCTGCGGAAGCTGGACTGACATGATACTAGAGCAAACCGTAATAAAATCTATGAAATCTGAGGGAGGTGTCTCCAAGGGACGAAGTATACGAGAAAGTGTACTGCGCAAATGGATTTATGGCATGCTTGCAATGAATTCGGTCTACGAAGCAATTGAAAAATTTTACCATGTAACTTTGGACACCGCTGATCAGCATGTTGATGCAAGAGACTCAAGCATTAAGAGAGATAATGCAGACGTAAAAAAATTGGTTGACTGGTTTAGTTCTTATAATCCTTTTCCAAAAACAAATCAACTTATATCGCTAGCTACGGGTGTGGTCGGTACTGAAAAAATAAACTGTTACGATGCATACAAAATTGGAATTCAGACTTCATAATTGTTGATTGTTGGGCTAAAATTTAGTGAAATAAAATTTAAACGTGCAAACAGGGTCCTTCCGCTTTTGTCAGTCAGCAGCTCTATTAAAGTTCATGCGTAAACATTGCTGTAGATCCTTTGCTGCTCTTTCAAAGAATCAGTTTATACAAGAAATTTGACAAAAACCTGAAAGAATATATGCAGTACGAGTCAAGTCCTTATCCTACAGCACTATTTGATAATGCGGGCATGCGGAAAACTGCTAAATCAATGCTCTTTAAATGCTTCGAGCCTCGGTGTGATGAAATACTAGCTGATAACGTTGCTTACGTCATTGATGGTGGATCCCTGCTGCACCGTGTACTATGGCAAAAAGATGATACTTTTGAGTGTATAATTAAGAGATAATATGGATTATATACAAACACACTTTGGCTCTGACATTACGGTTGTCTTTGATGTATACAGTGACAATAGCAAGAATATAAAAGCAATGGAACAACTTCGACGAAGTGCTTTAATTCAGGATCCGTAGAGGTCATTTTTGGCGAGGCAATGCAAGTGACACTTGGCCAAGAAAAGTTCCTATCCAATCACTCAAACAAAACTAGATTAATATCAATGCTAATGTATAAACTATGATCTGTCAACATAGCTGTGAAACAAGCTAAAGACGGCGCCGACGTTTTAATAGTAGAGACGGCACTTGAGAAATCACAACACACGTCACTTTTATCGTTGAGGAAGATGTAGATCTCTTAGTTCTTCTAAGGGGCCGTGCTCCTTTAAACCAAGATGTTTTCTTGTTTAAACCAGGGAAAAGGAAAATAACATCAAAAACATACTCTTCTTCTAGCCTAAATAGGTATCCAAATTGTGAAAAACATCTGTTGTTACTGCATGCAATTACTGGCTGCGACACAACCTCTGCGCTTTTTAATAAAGGAAAAATAAAAGTTTTTAAAATGTTCGAGAGGCGTTTTGAGTTGCTTCAATTTGCGGAAGTGTTTAAACAGGAAAAAAGTACAGTAGAGGCGCATTCTTCGGGCAATCTATGGAACCGCTAAAACAGAATTATCCATTGAAAACTATCGATACATGACATTTGCGAAGTAACAAGACTTAACATCACAATGAAATTGTCGTCACTCCCTCTTACTGCTGCAGCTGCATGGCAACATCTAAGTCGAGTGTATTCTCAAGTATATAGTTGGCTTAGTAATGATTTAAATCCTGAACAATGGGGATGAACGTTTAATAATAATATTTTGGAACCCTTTAGGACTTTATTGCCACTTGCAACAGATGTACTTTTAAATACTATTTTTTGCAACTGTACTAAAAGATATGACACAAATTGCGGGTGCAGAAAAGTTGGACTGTCCTGTTCAATACTTTGCGGCCATTGGCACGGTCAGTCATGTCTCAACGCAAATGTCGATTGCGTTACCGAAGAAACAATTCAGGATGAAGAAGATAATCAGTTTAATTCTGTTGACCTACTGACACAAAATATAACAGGAGAAAAAGAAAATGTTGGGGAAGATGACGAGAATCTGGAAAAGGGGGCAAAGGACGACAACTTGGAGGAGATAAAAGAGGACGAAGACGTGGAAGAGAGGACAGATGAGGAGAATGTAAAAAAAACGCGCCTTGCATCCTGTCTCTGGGGTGGTGTGGAATCAATTTTTGGAAGAGAATTTTTTAATCTCTATTTTTTTTAATAGCCAAAAAAGTCATAGGGCATACAGGAAACAAAATATTTGCGAAAAACCAATTTGTGTGACATTTGACCTTGAATAATTTAAAATAAAAGTAAAGGTGTATGTCAAATTTCAGCTCACTTGGATTTTTTTCGTAGATAAATTCTTATATGACTGGAGTATAGTTGATTCTTAATTCTTACTTTAGCCGTGAAACGAAGATATCTCGTCGGCTCTCTACTGCAGTGATCTATCATTCCGATTTATTTGAGCCGAATTTTGTTAATGCCCGCCTTCTTCTATGTTGCACTATCTTGAAACCTTCAGTATCATAATTATTGTTTGTTCTGGTTTTTGGTTATGTAGCTAAATTAATAACGTCCTCCATCAATTCCCCCTGTCGTGTCTCATACTCGTGAGTTGAATTTTTAAGGCTATTGGGTTGATTTGGGGCTGTGATTGACCTCTTAATCGAGTTGTTTTGCCTAATATTTAATTTTTCTGCATCATAGTGCTTTTCACACTGCGGCACAGCATTCTTGTTGAGCAGTGTATCTTAATTTTCGGCGTTCTTATCATGATTTGCATTTTGCTTGCTAACCTCGAAATCGATATTATCGGTATTCAAATTCCAATCGGTGCCGTTGCTATTCTTTTGTTGCAGCCAGCTAATCTTCTCTTCAAGTAATATTATTGCTTTGTTTTGTATATTTTTATTTTCGCGTAGTACTGATATTATAGTATTCTTGCAATTAATGAGCTCTTGGAAAGATAAGTCCAAACTTACATTTTCTGTTTCTGCTTCCGGAATTTTGGACATATTAGTTTTGCTATTTGTTGTGGCTTGTGTTTGCTTAACCTCACTTTGAGTGCAGGAGCATTGTACAATTCCTCTGGTTCCACTAAGGACTTTTAAACCGGTGATTCTTAGTGTACAAGAATTATGTAGCCATCCCTTGCACTTTTGACACTTCACACCACTATTAATGCCGCTTTTACAGTATAAACAGCTTTTATCTTCTGCAGCTGGTTGAGTTGACTTGTCTTTGTCAGCCATCTTGAACATTCTGCAGATCAACTGGCAAACAGAAACAGACTAGCCCTAGTGTGGGTACCAGGGCACGAGAGTGTGAAAGGCAACGAAGCCGCTGACGAGCTCGCACGGAATGGTGCACAGACTGCCTTTTGCGGGCCTAAACCATTCTCTGGCATCACTAGAGCACACGTAATGAATGAACTCAGGAATTGGGAAAAAGGCGGAAAGAGGCACATTGGGCCAATGCACCTGGGCAGAGACTAAGACTCATATCTCACTAACCTAACTACACAAAAAAGACTCTCAAGCTATAAAAAAATGACTTTCTCACTGGACATGGCCCCTGGAGGTACCATCTCCAGAAAATGGGGAAAACCATTGACGAACAGAGCAGATTCTGACAAACTATTGCTAAAACGCAGAGCACTTACTCTGCGAATATTAGGCACTGACTTGCCAAAAGTTGAGGCAACTCAAAAATACCCTTGTAGCACCGGGAGATCTACAAAAGCTCAACCCTCGAAATATTGTGAGGTTCTCGCAGGAGATAGGGATTTTCGTGTAAAATAGAAGGGTATACACAAAAGATCAAATGTGGTCGACGTGTTGAAGGGCAAATCTTGCCGAGCGACCCCTGTACCCCATACCATACCACATCATACCTTGAAGACGGAACCGCTGCTTATGAAACTGTCAAAATTCTCCGATCCTGGCCCATTTTCCCATCTTCAAATCGTTATAAATGAAACTTCAGGTAAACCAATTTAGTTACTTACGACAAAAACGCATCGATGTGCTAAACGTAAAATTTAACCTGCCATCCACATTTGCCAATCCCAATCCATTTTTCTACCGTTTTAATGAGATTCAGATATTTTAATCTAAACGTCCTATCCAAAAGATTGAAAAATGTCTTCCTTCAAATTTCCCATAATGCATCAAAAGCAGAGCTATCTATCCAGACTTTTAAAATTGCCGAAATATTCCTTGAAAATGTTGACGACAATCACAGGGTCTGACCACACCATCAGACTTGTTGAAAGCAATTGACTGGACCGTAAAGACATGGGCAAAAAGTGCAACACCGCCTGACCTTCAGAACATCAATCGCAGCACCGCATTACTAATATACAAATACAAATACAAACATTTATTCACAATAATGCATACAATAAAGTATTCTTGCACGTCCAATAAAAAGAAATAGTAAAATCATAAAATCCTAGAAATAGTGACATGATACAAAGATATAGTAAATATTAAATATGACCTAACTGACAAGACTACAGATTACTATAGTTACAAACAAATTACATATATACAATCTAGTACCTAAGAGACAGAATACAACATCACAAATATAAAAAATAGGAGAGTTTTCTCACAATGCTCTACATGTGTATAATATTTTCAAAATATTCATCCTCTTTATAGAAGGCATTCCTCTTAAGAAAGGCCTTTACTCTAAACTCATATGTCTTTAGGTCAAGTGATCTAACTTCGTTAGGTAAGGCATTAAAGAATCGTATTCCATATTGATTCGACCCCTAGTATTATAGGAGTGAAAATCTAGATTTTGGGTATATTCATTCAGATGCTTCTTTACATGAGTGAGACAGATATATATATACAATGTTAGTACCCCTAAAGACACAAAAGCCCGTCTACAACACTGTCGGTATCGCAAGCCAGAGACAACCCTTACACATCTTCTAGCATGAGCAGAGTGACCCCAACACAGCAGACCATATGCCAAATGACTATGGGCATATGCATAATAAGCATTTAGCAAAACACCCCCCGAAACACACTGCCTCAGGTTCCTAAGAACATGTATCCCCTTGTTCATCTTTTTTATAACACTATCACAGTGTTCTGACCAAGTTAGTTTAGGATCGAGTAAAACTCCAAGAAATTTTGCTGTCAGTGATTCCGAATCAAAGTTATAGGGCCTGAGACAGAATGTAAGAGTCTGCGCTTTTGCCTCGTTCATACACAGCCCATTGGCGAGGAACCAATCACAAACACAATCCTGTAGGTCCATTACCAACTCTATCAATGCGGCCAGGCTATCTGCAGAGCTAACAGCAGTAGTATTATCGGCAAAAAGAATTATGTCAGTAGAGGGAGATGCCATACAGTAGTTTATGTCATTAATAAATAGCAGAAAAAGAACCGGCCCTAGGACAGATCCTTGTGGCACTCCATAGGTGACGGGAGCCATAGAAGAGGTTTTCCTATTGTATGACACATACTGCTGTCTATCAGCAAGATAAGACTCTACAAGGTTCAAACTGCCTTCAGCAAAGCCACAGTGTTTCAACTTCTGAAGCAAAAGGTCATGTGACACACAGTCAAATGCCTTAGTGAGGTCAAAAAAGAGAGCCTGTGCATACTTTTTACTTTCAAAACATTCCTGAACAAACGAGGCCAAGTGACTGATAGCTGCAGTAGTTGATTTATTAGTGCGAAACACAAAATGCCTGGCATTAAAGAGATTGTGTGTCTCAAAGTAGCTACAGATCTGCCCCTTTAGAACTGACTCAAAGATTCGGTCAAACAAAGGAAGAATGGAAATTGGTCTATAGTTGGAAGTATTCTCAATATCACCATTCTTATAGACAGGGACCACTCTTGCAATTTTAAGTGAATTTGGAAAAGAGTTAGAGGCTATGCAGTAGTTAATCAGTTTTGTTAAGGGGTAGATACAGTCAAAAGCGATATTATCGTGCGGGTCCATAGGTCACAATTTTCCGTAAAAACTTCATTCGTGGCAGATTTTGCGTGTAAAATCTGTCAAAGGAATGACACTTAATGAAAAATGTGACCTTTGGACCCGCACGATAAGACCGCTTTTGACTATAATTATTTCTTTAATGCTCTTAATAATTTTAGTTGTTATTTTATAATAATCCCTGCTTGTACTGTTTTTAACACTACTAATTACTTCCCTCATTTCAATAAAAGTTACTTCCCTGAATGTGAAGGGATCACCCAAATTAGGTACCAAATCCAGGTAGTTAAGGGGATCAATATTGCTATTAGGCAAGGAATTTATGATGTCTAGTGCAACATTTGAAAAGTAATTATTGAATGACTCAGCATTAATGTTGTTGGCTATGAGGATCCTGGTTATTGGATTATTATTTCTTATAATTTCCCAAATAGCTTTACCCTTATTAGTAGCATTATTAATATGTGTATCATTTGCTAGTTTTTTGCTGTTTTCTAATTGTTTCCTATATATTTTTTTAAAGTTTGGATTAAATTATTAGGTACTAAATCAGGCCTGTCACCCTTTAATGAAACTAAGAACCTCAATAGTTCTCTTTCTCGCCTGACATCATCATTGAACTAAGATAACTGTCCAGATTTAAAATGGCCCATTCCTCTAACAATACTGGTCTTTTCAGGAAATGAAGTGTCACACGCAGTTAAAACTTGATTAATGAAAGTTTCAAACTTGTTGCTAGGTGTTAGATGTTATGATTTAGAAAAGACCAATCCATCTGAGAAACAGTATCAATGAGTCGCAACAGACCAATGTCTGTAATTGGGCGGTGCACAACCCTTACACAACCCTGAGGTGAGGCTAATGTAGATTTAAGATCAGAGACACAGACTGATATTGCCCTATGGTCTAAAAGACCAGGCTCAGTGACCTGAGCATTACAACTATTGGCGACCAAGTTAGTAAACACATTATCGAGGCAGGATTGATTTCTAGTATTCTCGGAAATCAGTGGTAACAAACCATATGACTCAAATAAATCCATAATAGTATGAGCATCAACCGATTTTGTCTGGAAGTGAACATTAAGAACGATACCCTTATTGATGTCAAGAGAATCCAAGAGTTCTGTTAATTTGTCCATAAATGTTGGAAAATCTCCATCAGGGGAACGATATATAGTACCTATTTGAGTATTATTAACAGTTAAGCCTGCAAATTCAAAATCCAATTCCCTTGATAGAATATTCTCCCCAAAAGTTAAAGGGACAGCCTGCATGTCCCTTTTGGCTAGGATAGTTACACCTCCATGTTTTCTTTGAGTTCTGCAGAAGCCAGAGGTGGGTATCAACTCACCCAGATATACTAAAGCCAACTCTTCAGACCTTAACCAGTGCTCATTTATACACAAAATGATATAGTTTTTATCAAGTAAATAGGCATCTAGCAAATTAGTTTTATTTCTGAGACATTGTAGAACATCTAGAGAATTACTCACCGGTACATTTCTTGTAGATTTCACAAAATGTCCATCTCTTCTTGGATCCTCCAGTCCATTACTTATTCTAAATCTAGTTCTAGTCGATACTGAATTGAGTCCGGGGACGTCTTGTGTTTCTTTTGGAAGGCACTTCATGCCGAAAAAACTTGAACTTTTTGACTTATATTCCCATTGACCAGTTATCAGGATTTAATACATCATCATGCAATGTTGGGTCCATGTCAATTTTAAAACTACTATATTCTGCTGACTTCAAAACTGTTGTTCTAGTTTGAAGGTATAGCTGCTGCCAAAGACTGCATGAAGATATTCCAACAAGCTTTCCTTTGTTGTATCAGAAGACAACCTGGTAACAAAGATTGAGAGTTTCGGTCCAATTACGGCAGCAGAGATCAGATTAGCGGCCTTGTTTGGTACTGACACTGGCTTTTTATGACCTAAAGAATTACTGGGCTGCTTTAAAGGGTGTGATTTTGCTTGGTTAGCATTGTTGACCTTGCCCCTCTTAAGATCCAAACTGTTTGATGCAATATTGGGATTGTTGTTGGGATTGTTACTCGGACTCACTAACATTTTTATTAGTTCAGTATTGGTGGACTTAATTGCATTAACAACTGACTCAAGTTTCAGTGAAATCAGTTCATTCTGCTCATCAATCTTTCCCTCAATCATAGGAAGAATATTCACATTAGTCTGTTTTACAGATACTTCTGTTGGGATATTTGAGTCCGAAGTAGGTTTTTGAAGTTCAAAGGAGGGTTGAAGAATTGCTTCCCCCAGCTTATCCACTTTTGTTTTGTAGTCTCCGATCTCCTGTTGCATAGCTGGTAGTTCCTTAATCAATGATGGGATCTGTTGAAAGACAACAAGGCAGTCTGAGCACAGGAGAATTATGGATCTGGTTGCACTAGGAATCACCCTTATTTCCTGAGCTTGCATTTAGTTGCAATCCTGGCATATACACTTGGAGCACATGTCACATGGAAATCCGAATAATTTCTCCTTATCCTTATCTTCCTTTAGAATGCACGCTCTTTTGCACTTATAGCACTTGTTTACGCCAGCCATTTTGCCAGGGTTATTTGACCAAGCTAATAGTCGCAAAATCAATAAAAAAATGTCTGACCAAGATGAAACGCACTATATGCAGACGACTCGAAAAAACGTTGTGCGAAAACTCTCAAAGTGTTTACCACAAGGGGCGATAACAAAAAAATAAATATAATATTTGTCGTGATCGGAATAATATTGTTTGTAAACATAAGCTTTTTTGTGAGAGTTCCTTCAATTGTTTACAATTAAAACTGGATTAGCTGGACAGCGACACCATATATCAAGTTTTAAATAAGGCCGTTAAATAGTTCACACTCTAATGAATATTCTGATATAAAACACAACCATACTGTTCAACACCAACACCAGAAACACAGCGAAAATAGCGTAGCTCGTTTTGTTCAAGTGGACCTATTGGAACTGATACTGAATAGACTCATTTTCCGTTTAGGTATAGGATCCGTGAATATGCCTCCGGTCGTTCCCACTAACACATACTTAGATGCTATATAGGCAGCGCTACGCATATAGGCAGCGCTACGCATCTATTTCCCTTCCTGCCTTATTTGATGTGTCCAGTACCATTATGTATTACATCAACCATCATATCTGTAGTACATTCTATTTCCATTCTTACATCTTGACAACCAATTTTATTATCTATCACATTTCCTGCTTCCACTTTTTTAAGTTGTTCCAATTCACTTTTCAGGTTAAACAGGTCACTAGTATATATGTTATTCTGACTTTCCAAAATCCTGATGGTTTCTGCCATTTGCCGATTCAGTACATTCAGTTCTGTAATCTGGTTATCCCACTGTTTTCTTTTCTCGTAGCTTTCTTTCCCCTGCTCAATAAGTTTCTTGTTTTCTTCCTTCATCTTAGAAATGATATTGTTCAGATCAGCTAAATTGCCCATTTGCTCTGCAATCTTTGATGCATACTGTTGATCTGCTTCCTTCAAACACATCATCCTTAAATTCCTCAGTCAATCTTTTTGTTTTTTTATGTAGGCTTCGTGTTCTGAGCACTTCTGGGTAGATTTATTCAGTTTCACTGCAATTCTAGAATTTCATCCATATGGCCATAGTTTATTTTGCAAACTTCAGCATCCTTTAGGGCTAATTGCTTTTTAGACTGTTCTAGTTTATCCCTTAACTGGTCCATCATCTTATGTTTCTTAGTGTGTTTTTTTTCAAACTCTTCAGAGCAATACACCTTGTGAGCCATCAACACTCTAAAACCCTTCCTTCTATTCCCACAATTGGGATGGTACAGGGTGTTCACCCATAATGTCCCCCCCCCCTTTAACTTTGTTAATTTTTAAGGTACAAAAAAAATAAAAAACAAAATTGTAGGGTTTTTAATGTAGTTTTTGCACACGTAAAGGAAAAAACAAAAAATTGTACAGTTTACAGGGTAGATCAAAAAGAAGCATTTTTTTAAATCTAGCCCCCATTTTTTATTAATTTTTTCGATTCCATGTAAAATTCTAAGGGTGATGTAACACACAGTTAAAGGGGGGGGGGGGATATTATGGGTGAACACCCTGTACACGTATAGGTAGTTTATGCATACAAGGTTATTAAACTCTTTTTTACACATTTAAATAAAACAGGATTACAAATAAGGTACGTTAACTTTAGCCGGACCCTGTCTAATATACAGGGTGTCTTATGTAAAATGCTAACAATCAAATGAAGACGTTTCAAAAATATTTAGTTGATTTTGGGTATAAGGACATGTTATTTGATTTATATTGGGACATTTGAACGAAACTAAAAACCGATCCCTATATAGGATATTTTAGTAAGCAAATGCAGTAAAGAATTTGTATATTTAGCAACAGCATCCGAAAATTAATCAAATCGATGCTCTATTTCATGAAAGTGCATTGCCCTATTCGCTATACATGGTGTCTCAAAATCAATATGCTATATTATTACATGGTAACCTATGCTAAAAATAAGATTAAAAGTTCGTATAAATATGGGCAAAAAGTGCTTCCTCCTCTAAAGAAGGTCTGTCGCTATAGAAAGTTTTTGAAAGATCTCGCTTGTTACGCCACTGGAAAATAAACTACCGATAGTCTGTTAATTTGATAGCTCTCAGGTCAGTTTTTTGATCAGTGTTCCCAGTGACGCCTCGACAACATAACATTCGGTTAGACAGCACTTAAGTCGTGAAAAAAAAAGCATAATTTTCGAATTTTCGACAATCGACATTAATTAAACGGTTTAATGCGTGTGCGATCGGGAAGATGAACTAGATGTTTACCATCGTGCACATATTCAATTAGTCGACGCAGTGCATATTTAATTTGGTGCTAAAAGTGGGTTACGAGTGTTTTAGTATCGCGAGAGTTTTAAATTTCATTGTGGAACAATTTATAATTAGGCTCTTTTATAAATTTCTTCGATATATACAGTGTGTGTAAAAGGTCCAGGACGGGGCAGTTATTTCCTTTTTGGTGGGGATAAAAGTTTCTCATAAAATTTCTAGAGCTCTCAAAACTCTACAGTCTGAAAATAAATTGAAGTATACAGGGTTTCTCAAAAAGTCCTAGGGCATCAAAGTATTATTTTTTCTTATGGAACTCCATGTATATTATTTGAGTTTATGATTGCTGTTGATATTCTACACAAAGTTTATGTATCATTCCCTATACCTAAACCCACCCGTTTAGGAAATATTGGCATTTTAAAACCAAATAAGAATTCAATTTTAATTTAGGAATTTTATTAAATAAATGCAAAGTTTATTTAATTAATGTTGAAAATGTCGCCCTTGTACTGTCTGACAATGGGCTAAACGATAATAAAATTTGTTAGTTACATCTCGAAGCATTTGCCCTGTCACTAATTTAGGTTCTTCAAGAATGCGGCGTCGCAGATCATCTAAATCTCCAGGTTTAGTAACGTAGGCCAAGGCCAAGCTTTTCATATGCCCCAAAAGAACTAATCTAAGGGTGATAGATCTGGCGACCTTACAGGCCATTCTACAACTCCTCTTCTTCCAATCCACCAGTTAGGAAGCGTATTGTTTAAATTTCGTATAGGTAATCGGAAATAAAGCGGTGCTTCATCTTGTTGAAACCAGGTGTTTTGGTAATTTGGTCCGACAACATTTTCAATTGCAGGAACTGTTTGATATTGTAGCATGTGCAAATAAGTTTCAACTGTTAAATTACCCTCAATAAAAAATGGACCTATTAAAGCATTGCCTTCAATGCCAGCCCACACATTAACTTTTTGCGGATGTTGTGTGCGAGATTCATGCACTCCAAATTAGTAGTTTCCTGAAGAACTTGCCTATCCGGGAATAAAAGTTTTTTTAGCAGTTATTGTTACTTTTATTCCCGGATAGGCAAGTTCTTCAGGAAACTACAAATTTGGACTAAATGAAAAACTTTTGTATTCCATGCAAAAATTTTAATCCAAAAAGGACGTCTAATCAGCGTAACAGAGCGCTTTCGGCCTTAGCCATCATCAGTGTTACCTGCAAAGTGAGTAAAAGAACCACCCATTAGTGGAAACCAGCATAGGCTGTAACATTTTTTTGGGTTGAACAAAGTAAAGTTGCAATAATTGTCAGTGACCTATGGCGAAATAAAAAATGAAATTGAATTTTAAGTTTGACTTCTTTGAGTTCTGAATTTATTAAGATAAAAATGGTAATTAAAACTGTAAATTGGAGAAAGATGAGTTTAATTTTTTTTTATGTAATTTTAAGCAGAAGGAAAAGAAAATGATGGAAGTTTTTTCACTCACTTGTCAGTTGGAACAAAAGATATCCAAAAGAGGCACAAACAACATCAAACGACAACGGTCACATCTAAATTTAAAAAACACTACATTATAAGAAAGGTTCACATAATTTAAACATTTAACAAATTAAAGCCAGACGTGGAAACCACGCTTTGATGGTATGACAAACATGTCTCTGTCGACAAGCTTGACAAGTAAACCGAAGACCGCAGACGCAAATGGAAATACGTCAAAAATTGGCGGTAGTTTTAAATTTTAAAAAATGGTAATGTAAGAGAGATGAAAAGTGTTGAGTAACTAATTTTACAAAATTTTAACTTAGATTGTAGAAGAAATACCAATGTGCCAGACTAGACCCGACAAATTGATTTGTCTGAGACAAACTAGA
>MU184351.1:84212-98249 GCA_016904865.1 Pissodes strobi | reverse complement strand
CCGTCCAATCTCGCACTGCACATGAATAGTGAAATATGTTTCCACATCTCACGCACGTTATTACACTAGATGTTTTATTTTTGCAGCATTTAAATGCTGTTTTTACAGGAAACGTCTCTTTCTCTTGTGGTTTAGTTAGCGCCATCTTGAAAACTTGAATGAATAAAATATCATTTTGTGGTTTAGTTAGCGCCATCTTGAAAACTTGAATGAATAAAATATCATCACTTGGGTAACAAAAACTTTCCTTTGACTTTTGCAATATTATAGAATCCAAAAAACCTTCTTTATCAGCATACAATTGGGAATCTGCAATTTATGGCCTAATTTGAAACTTACAAACCCTGCAATATAGATAACAACCTGAAAACTTTATGGTGATAAAGGATTGTAGTCAAATACATAACCATGATCATTCCAAAGCATTTCTATAAAATCATCCATTTCCTCCGAATTGATCCGATTTGGTATCGACTCATTAATAATTTATTCCGGAACCCAAACTAACATTTAATACATTTATTTCTTGTAGAGGGATAAAATTACCAGTTCCTCCCTCTCGTACTTGGGCATGTATCAATTTTTTTTATAGGCTGCTGTAAATTGTCGAGAAGTTGCGTTATTGTTATCCCCCGTGGGACTCAATTGTACCAAGAATAGCGCAATATGGTTTGTATGTAGGAACAAATTTTAGAATTTCTTTGGATATGTATTCTTCATAAATACCTTCTTAACTGCCTGCTTTTCTGTTTGAATCAACTCCATCAAGAATTTTTTTTAATTTCACAAAACAATAAAGCTTCAGAAACAGACGGACTTAATAGAATAGTGTGAGTATACCCTAATTCCCCTACGCACAGAGCCAATCAGAATCGCTGAAGGCGTAGCCCAATTTGAAATGCTAGTTTACCTATGTAGAGACATTATTATGAAATATGTTTAATAAAATCAACTGACAAGTGAATAGATGAAGTCAATTGTCAACTATTAATCATATAGCGCAATCCAATCCTTCGTTTTGATCAATTGATTGGTTGAGCGTCAGATACTGTAAAACTTTTGTACCGAATTAATTGCTTTTAATTATTAGTGTAGTGTAATGACTGACGCCCTTCTTTTGTTATTCGAGTTTCATGAGTTAAATATAACTACAATTATCAGTGATATAAATAAATTAGATTAGTTTCTTTCACCAAACTTCAATACAAGGATATTGTTACGCCTGCGACAAACGACAACCTCTTAATAAACGTGTTCATTGTTTTGTTAAATTATAATTTTTTTTAACGCCTAATACCTCATTGCCTATCTACGAATTGGTTTTAAATTAATCATCTGCTGGCGCCCTCTGTCTGAGCAGCAGGTAGTGTGCACACTCACCTTACACTGCCTCTTTTCATACGACAGATTAATTTTTTTAAATTGAACTTTCACTTGTTTGACTTTATTCATCATTTTAACATAACCTAACTCTCTGCTATTAAACAGAGAAAGAGTGTGATAAATTTTTGGCGCCCAACGTGGGGCCCGACTATTTTCATTTATGGCATCGAAGCAATTGAACTAAGCACGACCCAAGGTGCTAGCCTCTCACCTCGCCTCGGTCAATTTTCTCTCCTAAAAAGATTGCCTAAGGTTCCGTAAATGTACCACCAATGGTACTAATCGAGCATTATGCAACAGAAAACTGCGCACACTTAAATATGTATTTCGAGACCAAATAAGAAAATCGTAGAGACGGTGCAATAAATTGTTTTCAAATGCTCTGGTGGTGCAGTGGTCAGATGATGTACCTGTGATACGGCGGCCCGGGGTCGAGTCCCGTCAGTGCTTTATTATTATTTTTAAGTTTATGTTTGTAAAAAGTTTTTTTCTTCCTTTTGGGTATGCCTTGGGTTAGTTTGGGTTAGTTTTTGTTGGTTGCGCCCCCGTAGCGAGAAAAGCGAGCGGAGGGCCATGCGTGAAGTGAAATATTATACATATAAAATAGTAAATAAACGTTTCGATTCTGATTGGCTGTGTGCGGTGGCTAGTTAGGGTATGAGGTGTAGCTGCTTTACCGTCATTTTCTGTTTTAATAACGTACATGTTGCTTTCTTAATTTGTTTGCAAGATGTAGACTCTCATTCTCTTGTAAATCATTCTCAACTTCTCAAAAAATCTACAATAAATACTGTTTCCACTTAAGTCTACAAATTTCTTTTTTTCACCAAAACAGTTTCTAACTAATTTTATCATATGGGGAGGATCAGGAAAGAGAAAATATTTAGAACTGTCAAATTGAAAATCATATTTTATATATCATTTGTTAAAGCGACAATTCAATAAATTGCACATACTAAAATTAACTGCACAATCATCACAAGTGACGTAACTAACCTTAATTCCTACTTCCTTTAGCAATATCAGAGCATCTTTAGTAAAGAATGTCTTCTTAATACATACAAGCATGAATACCAATGCTTGCGTTGCTAATTCTACACTATCACCTTGTAACGAACTTCCCCGATCAACATATCCAAAATATGTATCACCTCTATACTCTACATGTGTCTATTAGCAATTTCAAAAACCAGAGAATCTTGCTCAAATTCATTTATCATCCGCATAAATGCAGTGATATAAATAGATTAGATTAGTTTCTTTCACCAAATTTTAATACAAGGATATTGTTAAGCCTGCGAGAACTAATGCATCTTAATAAACCGGTTCATTGTTTTGTTAAATGGTAGTTTTTTTGTTGCCTAATTCTTGATAGCCTACTTGCGAATTTGTTTTAAATTAAATCAGTTATTGAGGAGCGGTACCTATGACATCAAAGGCAGTTAGCTGTTCAACTGGTAGAGAGCTGCTGGCGCCCTTAACCGAACTCAATCTCTCTCTGAGTAGCAGGTAATTTGAACCTTCACGTTACACTGCCTCTTCTCATACGACTGATTGCTTTTTTTGCAATTGAACTTTGACTTGTTTGACTTTATTTATTATTTCAACATAACCTTACTCTCTGCTATTAAACAGAGAAGGAGTGTGACAAATTTTTGGCGCCCAACGTGGGGCCCGTCTGTTTTCACTTAAAGACATCGCAGCGAAAGAACAAAGCACGACCCAAGGTTCTAGCCTCTCACCTCGCCTTGGTCAATTTTCTGTTCTAAAAAGATTGCCTAAGGCTCCGTTAATGTAACGCCATTGGTACTAATCGGGCACTATGCAACAGAAAACTTCGCATACTTAAATATGTATTTCGGAATGAAATAGTAGGAACAAAAATCAAGATATGATAGCAATGGCTAAATCAGTATATATTCGAACCATAATTCAAGGACACTTAAAGAAATTAATAAATTGATGATTCTAGTACAATTAGGTCAGTGAAATAGTACCAACGTTATTTTGGATAACCGCAAGACTACTTCCCATCACGGAGGCGATACGGCCTACCGTCCCGTGTGGAGAACATTGAAGCAGGTAGCAGGCTATATATTTACTGCATTTAATGGTACAACTGAAAGATTGTTCGGTCAAGTACTACGTTTTGAAATTGAAATTGGAAAAGTTTCGATGACGGAAAATAAATTTAGACCTTTGACACAGAATGGTTTCAATGGATTCTACAATACTGTGGAGAAAATTTCTTGGGATTGGATAGAGGATGTGAATGTCGGCACTGGGGAGAGGTTTCAGAGGTTTGTAGGTCTGCTGGAGGGGGCATACATGCAGTCTTTCCCTGAAAAAAACTTTTAGAGTAAAATCTAACCAGCCTAACAAGGTAACATGGTTCAATGGAGTGATCCGTGGTATGAGAGAGCAGTGCTTTTTAAATGATGTGTGTCAGCAGTATGGAAGAGGGAGTGACTGGGGTGAGTACAAAAGATACAAAATATCATATCGTAAGGCCATAAAGAAGGCAAAGAAATTGATAGGTCTATTAGAACAGCACGTAATCCTGCAAAATGCATGTGCAATATCATAATCTCAAAAATTAATAACAGGAGGGTAGAAAAAGAGAGTAACTGTACGATAACACCACAAATGTTTTTTTGCCAATATAGCCAACAACTTGATTAAGGACCTACCTCAGACTAATATTAACCCCTTGCAACACCTGCAAGATACAAGCTTCTCATATAAGGAATTTGTCTTTGAAAAGATGAGTTTTGTTAGTGTGAGGGATATCATTGACCAATTAAAAGATAAAAGAAAGTTCAGACATATACGGCCTAACTGTTCATTTAATAAAATCAGTAAAAATTATTGTTGTTATCCTTTTTACAAAGCTGCTCAATATGTGCATTCGTGAATGCATCTTTCCTGGGGTCCTCAAACGAGCTCTCATAATTCCTGTCTACAAGAAGGGTGATAAGAATGATGCTGCAAACTTTCGACCAATTTCCTTGCATCCAGGGCAATGGCTCTGCAAATTGTTTCTTTCTTTAAGGATAACAACTTGTTCACAGATAGGCAGTTTGGCTTCAGAAAGGACAAAAACACCGTCTTTGGAGTTATGGACTTGCTTGACGCTATAATGGACTCTTACGAGGATATCCAGTGCTTATCAGCTATGTTTTGCGACCTAAGTAATGCGTTTGATTTTGTTAATCATAATATTCTTCTAGAAAAACTAAAATACAATAATTTTAGCGATAACAGTATAAAATTGATACAGTCATAGCTTCGGGTCGTTTTCAGAGTGTGAAAACGGGTAGAGTGATGTCTGCGAAGGCTTGGCTGGATATTGGGGTCCCACAAGGATCGATGTTGGGACCGCTCCTTTTCTCGATTTACATAAACGACTTACCAGCATGTGCCCCGCTTGCTCAATGTATGCTGTTTGCTGACGATACTACGGTCTGTGTATCTGGATGCTCGGAGCAGGAGGCTGGGGAGCGGCTGTCACTGGCGCGCACAACAGTTGAGGACTGATTCCTGGCCAACAAACTTTTGTTAAACCCGGATAAAACGCAGCATATGCTTTTCACGCTTAGGGAAGTCAACCACAGAGGTGTACAATCAACAAAGTTTCTAGGAGTGAACACTGATGCCAAATTAAATTGGGATGTGCACGTAGATGATGTTTATGGAAGACTTAAGAGCAGTATGTTTGTGCTGCGCAACTTGGCGGGATGTGTGTCGCGTGATACGATGTCATCTACTTACTACTCCTTGTTCCATAACATCATGTCCTATGGAATACTTGCCTGGGGAGGATCGTCTCAGGAATCTAGGGTCTTTGGTCTTCAAAGAAGGGCCCTTAGAATTGTGTGTGAACTGGGGTACAGGGAGGACTGTAGGGGTGCCTTCTCTAGCTTGCGGAGATCCTAGTGAGTAAGACCTTTTATAGTACATGTTCATTACTTTAAATATAAAAAAAAATAAAAAAAAAAAAATAAACAAATCCGTTAAGGTGTTGTGTGCCATGATAGTGGATAGTCCTTGTCTTATTTTAAATATGTCTTATTTGAAATATTTCTGACGTGTGTGAATACTATCAAAGACAATCTTTACTATGTTGTATGTTAACATTAAAAAATTAATTTAATGAATATATGAAATTTAAAATGTTACAGCAAATTCCGGGTACTTACATATTTAAGTCGATCTTAGTATGGTAGGCAGTAATGGTGGGTACAATCTAATCTTAAGCTTTGATGTTTTATCGAAACATTCTTCAGAAAAATGATGTGAACATAAGACACTGCCATATTACTGAACAATGTATCGAAAAGGATCCATTCACTAAGAGCTAGTATAGTATCCATATAAAAATCTACTAAAAGTTGCAAGCTGCATCAAATATAACACAACCAGAAATTTTGACAATATTAATAATATTAATGCGTTTGTAGCTCCGAGATATAAGATGATAGAAACAAGTGACTTAGAACAAACTAAATTTTTAATAATAATAAAATTCCATTAAATAAAATATAATCAAGTTTGTTCAAATAAAATGATTATATTATAAAAAAGCATATTCGATATAGGACTTGTCTAAGGACGTGTAGCGTCAAAATACATTATTTAGTATCTTTATATTCGAAAGCATTAATTTATTATCGAAGGTACAATATACGTAACATTTATTTATTTGATTAATTAATTTAAATAATTTCAGATAAATTGCTGTCCTGCTTTCATCGGTACGATGAAGTTATTCCCACTATACGTCAATCTATTAACTGTTCAAAGTAAATTACCCTATATTATTAACGGTTTGGAACTGTGCCAGTCGAATAAAAGAAGCCGACAATAAATTATTGCCACTCTGTATCCGAGACTAAATTAATGTATTTAGTGCTTTTCAAAATTATTTCACTCGAACTCGTACGTTGTCGGACAAATAATATTTACTGAATTACCATTTAAAAACCACGCGCCATATATTCATATTCCCAGTTAAAATAAGACAAAATAGATAGTAAATATTACCTAATTTTCAAATTGAATATTTATCTTTTCACACATAGACTCTGACTCACTCCAGGCATTAGATTTGGTATAGGCGGTAATTATCTCTTGAACATCGATCTCTTATGAGTGCCATTCTGGTAATAACTCGCTTCAAAATTTAAGAACAAAACGCAAGTGCATGTGATATTTACTGCGACTCCCCCAAGACATTTGATAGCGTTACCCTTGCATGCTTTGCTAATTTGTAGGCTTTGTAAAATTGACATAGTCGCTAATTTATCAAGACAATCAGTTTCTGTCATCAAATATTTTCAACTTTTATGTACGGAAAGCAGGTCGAAGCGATTTATACTCTGACTTACCTAAGGCATTTGATAGAATATACGTTGCATTCTTGACTAATAGAGATGGTTCGTAAAACTGTTGCAAATGACAATTATCCCAAAAGCATCGCTCTCTGTTCTTATGATTCTGATCGGGACATCAACTCTGTCCAAAATTTGAAGACGGAAAGTAAGTGGATATGGTCTATACTTCGACTTATTCAAGACATTTGATAGTGTATACAATGCATGCTTGCACTAACAGAGAAATTTCGTAAAATTGTTATAAACGCTAATCGTCCCAAGAACATCGGGTTTTTGTTGTTATGATTGTAATCGTGTCATCAACGCCTTTCAAATTTTGAAACCGGAATGTAAATGGATGTGATTTATCCTCTGACTTGCCTAAGGCGTTTGATAGTGTGTGCCATGTTTTTCATGAATATCGCTTCCTGTCTCTTATGAATGTCCTTCTGATATCAACTCGTTTTAAATTTTGAGGAAAACACGCAGGTGCGCATAATATTTACTTTGACTTGCTCAAGACATTCGATAGTATCTTCCATGCATTGTTTGCTAATTTGTAAGCTTTGTGAAATTGGTTTAGACGGTAATTATCTCAATATAGCACTGCATGTTGCATGCTTGATAAAAAAAGAAGGTTCATAAAATTGTTATAAATGATAAACATCCCAAGAATATTGCTTTCTGTTTTTATGAGTGAGTTGTAGGAGGTATTGGTGTGATGGTGTCAGCAACTCTTTTCAAATTTTGAACACTGAATGCAAGTGGATGTGCTTTATATTCTGCCTTGCCCAAGGCATTTGATTTGTAATGTATTATGTTCCTGATTTTATGGAAATGTAATAGTATAGGTACCGGCTATTATAAATTTAGCGTGGGTATATCTTATTTGTCGTAAATAAGGCATTCCTTAATTCTAAAAGTAACTGTCAAGTACTACCAATAAAAGCTTAAAAGAACTGACAAAAATTACTTGAGAATTGCAGAATCTCGTTTCTTGCGGGAAATGAAAGATATTCTTAAAAACAAATTGACAATAATTTATTTAAATAAATACAATTAAAATGAATCAGTTAAAATAACAACTTGGTTGAACAAATTTCTTTTAGAGTTTGAGAATTAAATCAATTAATTAAATTTTAGAATTGACCAAAAAAAAAAAACAGTTAAAAATCAATAATTAAAATTAGTTATGAATTAAATATTCTGGACTTTACAATGATCTTCGGATTGGCAAACAGAATACTTAGCTTCGTCTAGACGTTCGACCCTGGTTGGACACAAGTCTCTTCACCTCAATCCTCTTCTTAAGCTGCCTATTTATTATTAGGTCTTTATAGGTGAGGATAATACCAGAGGATTTTTAATAACTAATGTGCTACAATGGTCCTCTCGATTGATTTTTGACAGTCAATACGAGTTCCTCGGCCAATCTCCGTGAGAATATGCAAACACAAAAATTGATTTTAGACCAGAATGTTGATTGATATCAAAAGAAGAAATGAAAAATGAACAGTGATTTAAACATAAGCAGCAAAAAGTTTTAAACTCTATTAATTAAGAATTAAATCTATAAACAAAATACAAGATTCGTAATTAATTCTGATACTCAAGTTTACTCAGGAAAAAAATTGATTAAACTTGACTTAAGCACACTTCTAGTTAAGTGCAAAACAAATGAAAGGTCCACAAAAAGTTGATTGAATAGAAAAGTTCTAAAAATGAGCAAAATACTAGTCAAAAAAAATGAGAGAAGGATATGATTACTTCAAAATTGTGAATTTGTAGTTATGCAAATTCCCACAAGTCAAATTCATGCATTAATAAAACCGTAAATGCCATAGAATTACAATATTAAACCGATCGACATTTCACAAAATGTCAATCGTTCTCAAAAATCCCGCTCAGGTTAGCGTTAAGTGCCACAAGAAAGGTAAACAAAGCAAATTTAGTTAAAAGTTTGGCAAGGAGCTAGATTTACAAAGAGAAAAGGTATAAATTTATCGTCCGCTGTCGGCAGAGAGAAAATGTAAAAATCCAAGGAGAGCTCTAAAAAATCAATATATTTCATAAACTAGAACTAACTCACCTTACACTGCAGAAAGTGGGATTTCCCAATTCCTCTACCGGCAGCAAACTGAAGGTTTAAAAAAGCATGAATAGTGTAAACTGTGTAAGCTGTGGGAAATATTTCCACAGCCAGTGCATAGTGAAAGCCCCAGGGCTCGTCATTCAAGGGATTAAGGAGGTTCTTTGTGCCGACTGGAAACGACAATCAGTGCTTGTCAATCACCGAAAAACTCAAGCTCTACACCCAAAATAATGGACTACTGAGTGCCCTAGTGATGAGCCTGAACGAGATGAACGATCTTCTCCGTGAAAAGGTGTACATATGGGAGGAATAACTGGAAAATTGAACAAAAAGTCTCTGAAAAGCATAAGTGAGGTTAGTTTGCCATCCGTTCTGCCCGCCGTTTCCCCGCAACCCTCCTCATCCTCAACCGCATGGAAAGTCAGACACATCACCAACTCTGACAAAGAAGAAAAGAAGAGAGAAGTGGCCTTTGCTACAAGTGATAAAGGGTCGTCCACACCAGCGACAAAAACGCATTTCCAGAACAGCGACTCGGACCAATTGCGTGACGGAGTAAGCCGGCAGGCAACTCCAAAACTTGTAGTAAAAAGAAGAAGAGCAAAAAGCACGTCAACGTCATCGACGTCTACCGCTTCGGATGCTCGCAAAACAAACAAACCAAACCATTTCTATTTCGACTTTAACACCACCAAAGGCTAAAGTGGACGAAAATAAGAATGGAAACACCAAAATTGACGAAACCGAGTAGAATATCTCCGAGGATGATTGGAAAGTGGTAACCTACAACAAGAAAAAAGGCCTGAACACTCGCCCGGCCCCCATAGAAGGCAAAAACAACAATGGAAGAAACCTAAAGATCGTAGAAGTAAAAAATCTTTCTTGGCTATTTCTGCCCGTCTCTCCATTGGAACTACATCCGACGAAATTGGGCAGTACCTAAAGGATAACGGTATAAATGATTATCAATGTGAATTAATTAAAACTAAAAAAAAAAAGGAAATTATTGTTGTTTTAAGTGAGGTATCCCTGTAGAAACTAAAAACACTGTTTTCAATGAAAATTTTTGGCCTAAAGGTTTACTTGTCAATGATTTTTTAAACCTCAGGAGAATAGCATCCCAGCAGGGAGCAAATTCACAAAAAAATGTGATGGTTTGAACCTAATTTTTCAAAATGTTATATCCGTAAGAAATAAAAGACATGAAATCGAAACTTTTATAGCTGACAAAAATATTGATATATTCTGTATCTGTGAGCACTGGCTTGACGAGAGTGAATCGGGGAGCTTTGGGATACCAGGGCTAGAGGTGGGGTCTCTGTTTTGTCGGAAACATTCAAGGGGGGGTGGGGTTGCTATTTTGTTGAATCCCGCCTTTGAGCACACTGACATTTCT
The DNA here is from genome assembly GCA_016904865.1 of Pissodes strobi. NCBI lineage: Eukaryota > Metazoa > Arthropoda > Insecta > Coleoptera > Curculionidae > Pissodes > Pissodes strobi. The sequence continues at coordinate 88,006 of MU184351.1, read as the reverse complement.
GAAATTTCAGGGTTATTAGAGGAAAAAAATATTGAATTATGTTGTTCCTATGCTTCTCACTTAAATCTTTATATAGTCTCTGTTTATAGATCTCCCTCAGGTGACTTTGGTGCCTTTTTAACACAGCTTGCGAGAGCCATTGAGAGCGTGGGGCGTGGCGGAAGGATAATAATAGCTGGAGACTTTAATGTACTATTTGGTACACCACAAAATGAAGCCATCTCTGTTCTGGACTTGCTGGAATCTTATGGCTTTGAGGCGATGGTGCTTTCTGAGACACGCGGTAATAACTGTCTTGACAATATTTTCATAAATTTTTACAGCTCTAATACACGGGTAAGTGAGCATGATAACAGTCTGATCATAATTACATCCACTTTTGGTTTAATGTTAATCCTCCTTCAAACTCTCACAAAACAACTTCTAAATGTATCAGACCCATAACAGAACACGGGAAAATAATTTTTTACGGTCTAGTAGAGGGCTGCGATTGGTCATTCATAGCAGACAATATTTCGGTGGATAAAAAATGGGAACTTTTCTGTAATAAAATAAAAGTCGCTTATGAAACTGCATTTCCTGAAAACCAGTACCGAGTCAAACAATCACAAACGGTTTTCCCATGGTCTAATAACCACTTGCGGGGCATGGTTACGGTTCCTCTCAGACCTTTATAGACACTATCCATCACCAGAATTACTTACCCAAAAGAATACTTTTCTTTGTCAATACAAAAACTCAATTAAACAAGTAAAAAAAGATTATAATGACTCATTAATCACTGAATCTGCTAATAAATCTAAAATGATATGGAAAATAATAAACAACAACAGGGGAGGCAAGGAACATCAGGGCCCAAGTACGCAAATCTCTCCAAATGAATTTAGCAACTTTTTCACCGAAGTGGCTGGGAGGCTGGTTGGAGATGGGCAGTGCTCTATTGAGGATGTCCATTTTCAGCCAGATTCTCAACCCAAAACACCTTTTGAATTTAGGGAATTAGGTTTCATTGAAGTTAGAGACATCATAACGAACTTAAAAACAAAGACACACGGGATATCTTTGGCCTCTCCGTTAAACTTATTAAAGGGATTAAAGACCTTATTGTATTGCCGCTAACAAAACTTATAAATATTTCCTTTAAAGAAAACACTTTTCCATCTTGTCTAAAACAGGCAATCATAATTCCCATTTTTAAAAAGGGAGATAAAACGGATGTCTCTAACTACCGCCCAATCTCCTTGCTCTCAGTCTTTTAAAAAATATTCGAAAAATTTATGACTTCTGGAATGGCGTCGTATTTTGAGGCGAATGCACTTTTATGTGAGGAACAATTTGGATTCAGGAAGGGCCCAAACACTGTTCAGGCTATCTTAAATCTGATATCATTCATTATGGATGGTTTTGAAAACAAAGATCATATCGGGACCATTTTCTGTGACCTTAGTAAGGCGTTCGACTATGTATCCCACGAGCTGCTTATCAGGAAACTTCACATTTATAATTTCAGTCCAAATAGTATTAACCTGGTAAGCTCATACCTAGAGGGGGACCCAAAGGGTGGTGATTGATGGTGTGTCATCGGACATAATAATTATAGACATTGGTGTGCCACAGGGATCTGTCTTAAGCCCCTTACTGTTCTTGTTGTATATCAATAACCTTCCCTACATCAAGGTAAAAGAACATTATGTCCTATTTGCTGATGATACCACCATTTCGGTTAGGGAGCAAGTGGACGCTCTGGAAAGTGGAGCGAGGGATGCACAGTCGAGGGCTAAAAACTGGTTTCAAAAAAATAGCCTTGCCCTAAATGAATCCAAGACTGGTTATCTTCTCTTCACCTTAAGGGAGGCTGAGGAGTGTGCTCTGCTCCCTGGTACTGCGTCATTTTTAGGGGTACAGATGAATAGTGGACTCAAGTGGGAGGCACATGTTGAAGGTTTGACTAAGAAGCTAAATGGAAGTATATTCGCCATGCGTAATTTGTCAGGAACGGGGGGGGGGGGGGGGGGGGTGTTGAGGACTGCATACTTCGCCTTGTTCCACTCTGTCATGTCCTATGTTATCCTGGCATGGGACCATAGCGCACGGTGGCGCAGGGCGATACGAAATGTTGGTGGTCTAGATTATAGAGGTGATTGTAGGCAAAAATTCATAGAGTTAAACATTCTAACACTTCCTAACGTGTTTATTTTAGAAAATCTACTCTATATAAAGCAAAATCTTGATAAATATCCTACAAATGATCATCAGCATGACTATCCAACCCGCTCCGGAGGACAGCTTGCCGTTCCGCTGTGTAGGCTTGAGAGGTGTCGCGAGATATTGGGGCGTAAAATATTACAACAAACTTCCAAATACCCTGAGGGCTTTAACTGGCAGTGTGTTCAAGAGAAGGATTCGACAGGTGCTTTTAAAAAATCCCTTATATGACCACATACAGTTTCTCACAGAAAATATATCTTTCAGTGGTGACTAATTCATTCCGTTTGTTGAATGATAATGTATAGTGTCTTATATATTTTATTATGCGTATTTTAAATACTTTTTACATGTTTGTGAGTGTGGAATGTTTAATGTATTTAAAATTTGTTAGGCTTAAATGTATATTTTAATATTTTAAGGATAAGTAGTATTTCGTACTGATATTTTGACTTGTGTAAACCTTTTGGTATTTAGCATAAATAAATAATTTGATTTGATTTGATATGATAATCTGACTTGCCCAAGGCATTTGATTTCCTGATACTGTAGACTATGCATGCTTGACTAGCAGAAGAGGTTCGTAAAATTGAATAAACGGTAATTATCTCAAAAACATCGCCTTGTGTCTCTATAAATGTCATCCTATCGTCATTTCCTTTAAAATCGTACGGATCTAAGCAGATTACCGGTTGATGTAGTTTTAAACTTGACTTGACCAAGGCATTTGATAATGTCTATGATGTACGTTTAGTTAATAGAAAATATTCCTGAAAATATCTAGACCGTAATTACCTCAAGAATATCGCTTCGTGTCTTTATAAATGTAATCCTATCATCAACTTTTTACTCATGCGATGTAAGCAAATTACCGGTTGATGTGATTCATAATCTGACTTTCTCAAAGCCTTTGATACTGTAGACGATGCATGCATGACTAGCAGAGAATGTTCGTAAAATTGATTAGGCGGTAATTATCCCAAAAATATCGCTTTTTGTCTCTATAAATGTCATCCTGTCGTCATTTCCTTTAAAATTTTACAGATCTAAGCAGATTACCGGTTGATGTAATTTTAGATTTGACTTAGCCAAGGCATTTGATAATGTATATAATGCACGTCTTATTAATAGTAAATATTTATAAAAATATATAGATTTTAATTATCTCAAGAACATCGCTATTTGTCTTTACAAATGTCATCCTATCATCAACTCTTTTCAAATTTTACCGACGTAAGCAGATTACCGATTGATGTGATTTATAATTTGACTTTCACAAGGCATTTGATATTATAAACAATGCATGCTTGACAAGCAGTAAAGGTTCGTAAAATTGATTAGGCGCTAATTAACCCAAAAATATCGCCTTATGTCTCTATAAATGTCATCCTGTCGTAATTTCCTTTACAATTTTACGGATCTAAGCAGATTACAGGTTGATGTAATTTTAAATTTGGCTTAACCAAGGTATTTGATAATGTCTATGATGCATATCTTATCAATAGAAAAGATTTATAAAAATATATAAACTGTAATTATCTAAAGAACATCGCTATTTGTCTTTATAAATACCATCCTATCATCAACTC
>MU184351.1:45814-70652 GCA_016904865.1 Pissodes strobi | reverse complement strand
GTATGTTTCGGAAAATTGGTAACTAATCCAGTATTTACTGTGTTATATTTGGTCCCAATTTTATTTAATATGTACCGGGTGGCCAACTAAGAATGGCACTCGGCTATATCTGGAAAAGTAATTGTCGTAAAGACTTGCGGTAAAAAATTTATGAGTAAAGCTGCCAAGGGAAAATGTTGGAAATTATTTTTAAGTCTCCAAAATGGCCGCCAAGGGGCATAATAGCCATCTTAAATTTAAAAACCCGTTTTTTTGCAAAATTTTCTTAAGTTAAAGATAGTAGAATGCATTGCCATTTTAAAACAGAGATAAATTAAATTACTTTTTGTAAAACACGTTTTGCTCTAGCCCGTAAAGGAAAATGATGGAACGTGTTCGAACATTTTCGGAAATAAATGTCAATAACTTGAAAATGGCTGGACGGAACTTAAAAACTTATAGTCGTTGAAAATGGCTTTTTTTAAGCTATCAATCGTGCCTTGCGTGGGGTGATTGCGACTTATCACCTAGCCGCTAGAGGGCGTTTTCTGACATAACCGCAAATAAGTCAGATTTTAAAAAACTAAATAAATGCATCGATGCCACTATTTTAAAATAAAAGAGAGCCAAATGAGATCCTAATACGGTAGTGAAAACCGCATTTCGATATATCTCATCTAACCTAAAATATAAGTCAAAGAAATCAGAACACGAAATAAAATCGGATTTTGGGACATTTTCTGGAAAGGAAGAACCGTTGTTATTTGTTATTATCCTCATTTTAGCACAATATATAATAATTTACTGCTAAAATACCAACATAATATTTAAAATCTCAATAATAATTAACATTCAGTAAATATCAGTGAATTTTGCCGTTCTGTCCACACAAAATTCGAAATTTTTTAAAGAAACCAAGTAGGCTAGCGGCAACAGTTAGTTATATTATCGTTGCATTGGAAATAAGCGCGAAACAATGCATATCAAACACTTCTATGGGTTGAACATTTATTTTTTCTACAGCCGCGCGCAAAATAACTAATTACTAAATTGAAATGAAATCGCAAAATCGACGAATGCCGCGGATCCTTATTTTGCGCTCTAGTGCGAACATGGAAAAGAAAATTCTCACTTTTTCCGTCGAGTGTGCTATGAAAAGTTATGGAAACCGAAGATAAATAAATGACAGTCGTGCGTTTGTTACAGTTTGTTGCTGGCACTCCTGTTCTTTAATATGCCCGAAGCCCGAATATAATATGTCAAAACTGACAGTCATTTGCAAAATTTCAGAATAAGTATAGAGAAAAATGTGCATTCAATTTTAAAAAACGGGGCTGTAGAAAAAGTTCTGTGTGTTTTTCGAGCGCAAAGTACAATTGCCGTTTTCGAAAGATTACTGCGCTCCGTTACGCGTCGCGCAGTAACATTTTTCCTCAAGCGGCAATCCGTTACTTTGCGCTCTAAATACACAAATAACTATTTTCTACAGCCACGCGCAAAATAAATAATTACGAAATTCAAATGAAATCGCAAAATCGACGAATGCCGTGGATCCTTATTTTGCGCTCTAGCGCGAACATGAAAAAGAAAATTCTCACTTTTCCCGTCGAGTGTGCTATGAATGTTCATGGAAATCGAAGATAAATAAATGACAGTCGTGCGTTTATTACAGTTTGTTGCTGGCACTGTTCTAAATATGCACGAAGCCCGAATATAATATGTCAAAACTGACAGTCATTCGCAAATTTCAAAATAGATATAGAGAAAAATATGCATTTAATTTTAAGAAATGCGGCTGTAGAAAAAGTTCTGTGTGTTTTTCGAGCGCAAAGTAAGATTGCCGTTTTCGAAAGATTACTTACTTATTCTTTCTCAAGCGGCAATCCGTTATTTTGCGCTCTAAATACACAAATAACTATTTTACAAATAAGACCAACAAAATATCGCATACCGGCTTATATTTCAACGAACCCAAACTAGCCAGCTAGAGGGTGTAACAGCTATCACTGTAAAATTAAGATTTTCGTCGTATTTTGACTGATTAACAGGTACCGAAAATATCTGGAGTTCAATTCTTACACATTTCCTGATTCTTTTTGTTCGCAGAACGAAGACTAATATTTGTTATATTTTTTAATTAAAATATTTGTTAAATAATATTTTTTGTTAATGGTCAAGCCTACTTGAATTAGTAAACGAATACCGTTAGCAGATATCATAAAGTCCGCGTGCATTCAATGATCAAAGTTCGAATTTCTTGAAGACCAAGCGGTTTATCGAGATCAAACAAGTAATACCTTTTTTCCTAAAAATAACCAGTTTATTACATTTTTTATTTAAAATCGCGATAAAGTTTTAAAAACATCGATTCATCGTTGCCATCCCTAATTATCATTGCATTGAAACACTTCCACAGGTGGAAAATTCATTTTTTCTCCGATTGACAGCAAATATTAATTTTGCAGACACATATCAATCAGCAAGGTATTACTTTTCCTGTCCAGGCAGCAAAGTAAGTACTTTGCTGCCTAGGCAGCAAAGTGATTAGTCTCCATGGAAATAAAACATTTGACATAAGTTGTCAAACTATAATTATTATGGACATATACATTTCCATAGCAACCAACCTTTCCAACAATTGCGATTTCTATCAAATTTTGTCTTAATTTATCACTACAGGAAAAATAAAAAGATTGCGGAAATTGTAATAATTTGCAAATATACACTATACATATATCATTATAAACAATCGGAGAAAAAATTATATGTTCAACTCGGCAGCAAAGTAGATTGACTGCCTTAGCTGAATTCCTAGCCTCGCTACGCTCGGCTATGAACTATCAGCCTCGGCAGTCAATCTACTACTTTGCTGCCTAGTAAAACAAATAACTATTTTTTTTTCAAAATAAAGCCCCAAAAATATGTCATACACTGTAAAAATCTGCAATCTTAATATGATTGACATTTAGTTATCGTCATTATAATTTTTGCGATTTAGTTTTCTAAAGCATAGGTACTTGCTTTCTTTAATAGTTCGAATTTTGTGTGGACTCAAGGGCAATCAATATTCATATTGAAAGAATATTAATTATTATTGAGATTTTAAATATTATGTTGCTATTTTAGCAGTAAAATAATATATATTGTGGTAAAATAACGATAATTACAGTTTAATAGCAACGGATCTACTGAAAAACTATCCCAAAATCCGATTTTTTTTGAGTTTTGATTTATTTACTTATGTTTTCGGTTAGGTAAGGGATATCGAGATGCGGTTTTCACTGACGTATAACCTGTTTTTAAGATGACTATTACGTCCCCTAACGGTCATTTTGGAAACCTAAAAATAATTTCCAACATTACATAATAATATTTTTAAATCCATTTATAAATTATTGCTAAACGAAATCAATATAAATGTTATTAATTTATGTCCAGAACATATCGAAAAATTATTAAAAATTGTAACAAAAACAATGCTTTACAAACAAATGAAATGGGAGTGCCTGAAAAATTCAGTTGCAATATACGTGACACCAAAGATGCTCAAAATAAACCACATAGAAAAATTAGAATTTTATCAAACCAATGATTTTTTCTAAATTATTTTCATTATAATTTGCAAGCAGCGTGTGCGCTAAAATTTTGCTATTTTTAAAATCAAGCAGTTTTGTATATATAGATATAATCGTTGACTGATTCTCAGCCAACAATATAATATACTAAGCATGGTGCGACGTAACAATTCATCTACATGGTGACGTCATAAGCATATTTCATGGTGTTGTATCTGCCTCATTTTTCGAACTATGAAAAAAATATTTTGATGGGCTATCAAAATTAGCAATAAAAATTTTAATGAAACTTCCTCATTGTGGTATTCGCTTGACCACTAATTCCGACACGTTGACAACCACTAGGTACTCGATTATTCGCCAAACAATGAAACCTTGGAATGGTCTCCATTCTCGAATCGCTGGATAAAAAAGTCAAAACTGAAACATGCTTTACCATAAAGTTCAAATAATGCTAAGAAACCCTCAGTTACTTACGCTATGCTTAAGGTAAATCAATCATCAACTTAGTTGACTATGTTTATTTATAAAATTTGGTAAATCCTTTATACATAATATTATTTTACTTGTTTAGTTTTGTATTCTTGCATTATTTTATATACACTATCACATTTCACGTGATGTCTCACGTTTCACTTTATATTTTAGGTATTAACCTTCTGCTTAATATTTATTTATTCCAATAAAAATGTAAGTTGTTTTACAATGCTATCATGTTTTATTTATTTGGCACAACTTTATCTCTCCATGCTTCTCAATTTCAATCTTAACAAATTATAACTTATAAAACATTTTTGCTTTCGAGTGACGGTAAGTGAGAAATAAGTATTGTAGTCAACCAAAAATTCGGCTGCCAGCAAAAACTTAAATAAAAAACAAATTCATATAAGTACATGCCACTTTATCTTATTAGAATTATATTTAGTTTACTTACACGGAATGTTCATTCTAATGGCATAATAATATATTAAATTATTCAGTAAAATATAACATCTTTATAAGTAAATATCGTTAAAATCCTTGGTCTTATCATAATTTTATCGGTCAATGCGAAAACTCCATACGTGCGAAAATTATTTCTTGTGAACATCCGTTGGCCGTTGCCCGAGTATCTCAAAGCGCCACGCGACTGGATCTAATAAATGAATCAAGAATGGTATGAATTCCTTTCGCATTTCCAGGCATATGCCGCGAGGTCGCACCACCAATCAGTGGGTGAGACGTAAGGGTATCGAAAAGGAAGGTGTCACGTTTCTAGGCACGGCATTTGCGCGTCTTCCCCTATTATCAGTCAACGGTATTATTCTGTATTATTACTCCAGATGAGCCGCGAATTTATTTTTGTTTTGTTCGGTTCGTTGACGCTTGTTAATTAGCTGCATATAAACTCGTGAGTTTAGTGTACGTAATATTGTTTAATGTTTTATATTTTTATTTATATACCTACTATTATTCTACTGTCATGGCTAGTAGTTCGGGTTCTGACAATTGCTGTGGGGGCATACATTGAGTTGACAATATTATTAAAATAATTTAAATAATTTAAATAAGAAAAATAATTTTCTTTATTGGATCTGAATAAAAAGATTGAAATAAAGAGGTTAGGGCGACCGATGCCGGTTTTAAAATTAGACCAAACATGTGCCAAGAAAAAGGATGGTCGGTCTTTCACCAGACATTTTAAACCCTGAAATCTTGTGGCGAATGGAATTTCACTTTGAAGCTAGGAAACGGCAGTCGAAGGGCTAACCATCGACAAAAAGATGTACCATAACACTTTTTTGCCATCAAACCGATATATTTTTTAACGTTTTCGAACTTCTCCTGATTTTTTTTTGAACTTTATTGATTTGTAGTTACAATAAACTGTTTTAATGGTTTACTCTTCTGGAATCGATAAGCACCTACTTATTAATTTGTTTTAGTGCGCAACAATTACCATTCAAGAGGGCGCCGAATTCATGTTTTTTAAATTATTTTAACGAGTTTTGGGTAAAAAATGGGCGTGGCACCCCCAAAACTTTGCGCCATCGGCGGGTCAGCCTCCGGCGGCGCCTGCAGCGGGCATCCCCTTGTGTGTACGAAACAACCCACATACATTGCGCACTACCTATTTAAAACCTCACGAGCCGCCACTGTTACAAACTTGTATCAATCAAAAATCTGTATCTTAATGGATCACATACATAAATACTATTTTATTAAGTTCCAACCATTTTAACACACGAGAGTTATATAATAGTTACACGTGCACCTTTTAATTAAAATTAATTTGAATGCTTACCACATAAGAAGATCTTTTAAGTCGTACACTGTGCATATGACCTTTACTACACTGCATGTGCTTCTAGAGGGATGACGCGTAGAAAATAGAAACTGATATTAGACGAAAATCCATCAAAATTACTTTTAGATTAGGCATAATTTAATAAACACGTATATAGTCTACCTCACACAATTACTCAATTAATAATTTTTTGATTGTCACTACAACCAAAGTAATCAAAAAATAATTGTACACCTACTAACCTTTCTTCTGCTTATTAAAATAATTCTTACATGAATCATTTTTGTTTATTTAGGAGCTAGCGTTGCAAGAAGATGAAGGTCACAATTGGTGGTCAATAATCTTCTCCCTTCTAGTGATCGGCTTAGTGATATCTGGCATTGTAGCGGCCATATTTTTAGTAGGATACGTCGACGAGCTTCTCTACTGGCAAGGAGAAAGGATGAAGCTGGAACAGTATTTACAGGTACGGAATTTATTTACTTAACTCCAAATAGAAATTATCCTGTAGTAATATCAACTTTTCAACCCAATGCTCTTCATTTAAACGCACTCGCGCTAACTGTACGGACTCTATTTCGAACCATCATAAAAACAATAATTTGGCCGCCAATTGTCATCATATTGACGGACAAACCAGTAATCAGACAATGGAGGGTAACCAGAAACACAAGCTTGATACTGTCTGGCATTTTTCGAATTGTTTGGACTTTATTTAAATCCTCCGTTTTGGGTGAGCAGATTCTTTGTCTATCTAGTTTTTAACAAATAACCTTACTAAATAGAGTTTTTGATAGCCTATCCACGTAGTCCAGATGACCTATTCTTCTGGAGGAAAGAGGAAGTAGGACGAACACCTCTATCTACTGCTGTGGTTTGTGTTTGTTAGTTTGGGTTAGAGGCAAATTATCATTTTTACATTTCTGATATAAAATATTTACTTTTGACTCAATCTGTCCTAAATGAATAGGAAATGATTGAATTAGTCTAATTTTAAACCAGTCAGAATTTTGTTAAGATACCTTGCTTAATTCAGGCTAAATTCGCGAAAAAAACTATAGCTAACCTAAATCAAACCATTATATTGAACAAAAAAAATATCCTTAGAGCAGTTAAAGTTGGTATTCTTCAGTCTTTAATATGTGTACCTGGTTAGACTGTCCATATGTCAAAAATGGGTTAGTTTGGATTTGAAATATAATTAAATGATTATGAGGCAACAACAACATTTTTCATAATACGATCTTCGGATGAAAATTGACATCACTAATAGAAAACTAGTGTTCTTGAAATCTGGCGTCAAATTTATTTAGTATTTTATGCATTTAAATTATGGGAGCATTTGAAATATATCTCAAAATTTAACTTTCTTCTTTCGAAAATATTCATTAGACATCAATGAATTAGATATGATTTTATTAGATGAACTTCTGTTTTCCAGGGTGAATTAACTCCTAGACGCCTTCCCTCATCATGGATATCTTCCAGTCATTTTGTTTTCCAAGCTGACGATGGCAGCCTAGCTATTTTAGATACGGATAAGAATTTTACGGTTTCTGTCTTAGTAACTAATCACACATTGGTAAGTTAATCCCTTACTAAAGTATTTTAATAAATACATACATTTTAAAATCTCAAAACTAACTTTTAAGAAAAGTGGTCTTTTGCAGGAACAAAGGGACATATTTATTTAAAATCCGATTTTAGATCCATGATTTTAAGATATTTTAAATTGGATGCGGCTCATTATTATTCGTTACCTGGATTAGGTTGAAAAGTATCGTTGAAATTAACAAACATTAATTAGGAAGGTCTAGCTGGCGTAGCGTCGCGTCGTGGAGTAGTTGGTAACGTGTGAGTGTCAAAAAATCAATAGCTAACAATAAATATAAGCCTGGAGGATTAATTCAATCTAGCTTTTACCCATCTTAAAAAATTGTCACGGAAAAGAGCTGTAGATAGCAAAGGATATGGCTCAGCTTTCTTTTAGCTGAAATGGGTTATGTAAAATCTGTGCTTTTGTTTGTTTATAAAAGGTCTGTCTGAACATAGAAACACAATTTTTTTTCTTCAAACGTCAGGAAATCCGTCATTATTCGACTGTGTAGGCGGCCGTGAAGTTTCGTTTTTCCTCCGCCGGAGCTTTACTTTTCACTTTTCCGCCGGCGGAGGTAAAAGTGTTGTCATAGCAACATAGATACAATACAAACAGACAACAAAATAAGCGTCAACAACTCAAGATTTATTAAACTACAATTTGTATTTATCACTCAATTTGTGATTGCATTTCTAAAAATCACTAATTTAGGTACAAATTGGTTATTGTTTAATCGAACTTATTCAATAACTGCTTATCAATACGGAATTAAAACGCAATCGGAGACGCAATCTTAAAAAATAATTATTGTTGACAGTGTCCACTGACAGCTTTATGTTACATTATATTCACCGACACCGGTCTAAGCAAGGCCACCTACGACCGTGGTCTAAGCCGCCTTGCGAACCCATTTAAAGATAATAGGGTTAGATAATTAGATGTTATTACTAGTAAAAGGAGATGTTTTTGCATTAATTTGTCGACATTTGAAGAAAATACAGCATATTTTATATGGAGGAAAAATTACTTTTCATGGCTTGCTCTCTATTACCAGCCTCACTCCGTTCGGCTGTTAAACACGAGCGCGCCATGAAAAGTATCACTTTTCCTCCATATAAAATAATATACTATTTTTTCGGAAATGCGTCATTTCCGTTTTTCAGTCTTTAGATTAGCTGAAAACGGATACATAAAAATTAGTTTTTGTTTAATGTTCTAGACATTTATTCAGAGTCCAGGAATCAAATTTTTTTTTCCGGAAATGCATCATTTCTTTTTTTTTTATTTTTTTCAAAATATATTTTTTTACTTTAGAATAGCTAAAATCGGTTACATAAAAACTAGTTTTACCTTAGTAATTGAGACATTTATTTTAATCGTAGAAACTAACTGGTCACTGCAAGCGCGCGTTTAGCTTTGTAATTTGGGTTAGTTTGGGTTAGCTTGAGTTAGTTTGGGTAGTTTGGGTTAGTTTGGATTAGTTTGTCTCAGTCGGGTCACTGCAAGCGCGCGGAGCGCGCTTATTTCATTTTGCAATTTGAAGTTTGGGTTAGGCGAAGCGCGCTTGTTAACTTTGTAATTTGGGTTAGTTTGGGTTAGCTTGGGTTAGTTTGGGTAGTTTGGATCCTGTCTCCGAATGCGGAGTGGCTTGAGCAAGCCGCCAGGCGCGTCACCAGGTTGCGGATAGGTGAACGGCCAGGGGCCGCAAGGCTCCTGGTTAATAGTGGCCATAATGTGAAGGCCGCGGCTTAAAAACCGCGCGTCCGGAACTAAAGCCACTGCCGCAGACAGGCTCCCCCACGGGCTCACATCTTGTGAGACGGACTTGGCAAGTCCGGGGTCGGACCCCGTAGCTGTCTCTGTGCTGTTTCAACTTGTCTGGGCACCGAGTCCACCTCTTCTTTCACCACTCTCTTTCCCGTCTAGACCTCTCTTGGTCGACTCTTGCTCTTTCCGGCCCCGACGCTATTAGGCAACGAGGGCTAGGGGTCTCTATTCTCTTCAACTTCTTCAAACTGGGCGGACTGGGCTCGAAGCCGTGGAGAAGGCAGCTAGTCTAGAGAAGGACACTCGAACAAACCGAACTTTTATAGGTAAAATGATTATGCCAAAACCATGCCAAAAAGAGTTTACGGAGCAGGGGAGGGATACCCCAGTTCCGGTCGGTGTCGCGGGTGAGCGAGCAGGCCCCGCCCGACCGTCAGCCAGCTACTGCCCAGCACTTACGGTAGGAGACCAGGTCGAGGTGTAGAAATCCTCTACTGGAATGAGAGTAGAAAAGGATCCTTTTGCAAGAAGGGATTCAATAAATAGATCGACGCCAAGCAATGCTAGGCCAAGACGCCAAACACTGCAGTATTTAGACAGTAAGTTAGTGAGGCGAAATTCTGCCTGCAACACAACTGTCTTAAAGAAGTGAAAGATTTTGGACACCTCCATGGAACAAGAGAACAACCAAGATCCCTATAAGAAAAAGGAGAGCCCTGAGGCGTTTGTACTCCGTGAAGCATTAGATACTATTAAAGGATTAATTAAGGAGCTTGAAGGCCGAATTGAACAAAATACTAAGAGGGAAATAAAGGAACTTGCTATTAAGTTTAAACGTCAAGCCGGAGTGTTAAACCAAGTATCGATTTTGGAATGGCTGGAAAAACATAGATTCGAACCGTTGGAAAAAATGACAATTGACATGGATACTCAAACCGATACAAAAAATATAACTGAAATGAAGTCAATAGAAACGCAGACTGCCCCTTGGCATTTCGAGAACCCCAAATACATCCAATCGCTCGATCATATAGACAGCTACGAAACCTTTAAATCAATTCAGGACAAACAATGGCCCACTACGATTTTCACGAAAACAGAGATAAAAGAGGGAAGTCCTCTGTCAACTAAATCATCCGTAGTTAAAGTGGTCTTTGTCGAACAATCCGATCTAGATATGAATAAAGGTATTCAATCCAAGTTCAAATGGAAATATCCAGAACTTTTGGACACCAATGAAGAGTTCGGAGTGTTCGAACAGACCATGAAACAGAAAGGGAAGGATGAAGATGTGACAAGAACGCAAAAGATAATTAAAGTAGTACTGGGTCCTACGAAGGAAAATCTTTGGAATAGTTTAAGACTTATAAAACACGAAACCGAGAAGGAAGAATGGGTAGCGCTACATAAGGTAAAACTGGTAAACTTAGAGACTTTTAGAAAGATGACAAAAGCGGTGTTTCACGACACAAAAAATCAAATTATCATATACACGGATAGTACACAAGAAGAAACAAAGGAAAGTTCCAAATCTCTGAACAGACCAACTTACGCTCTGATCGTCGATTCGAAGGGAAGAAACTATAAGGACACCCTAGGCTCTATTAAAGCAAAGGTTTCAAACATGAAAGCTAGCTTGGCGATAAAATCTGTCAAGGAGTCTAGAGACGGTAAAATTGTAATCATTACAGATAAAGATGCGGAAGCGATTAAAGAATTGAATGCCGCGATTAAAACAGTGTCAACAGAATATAGAACAAGAATTAATGGACTTCCATCAGAAGAACGAGAAGCTATACATATTCGAGGCATGGATCCGACTACCACAAAAGAGGATATATAATCAGCAATAAGAAAGGAGCTAAAGCTAGAAGAAGCTGTACTACGGATTAGTGATCTAAGACCAAACGCGCAAAACACCCTAGCAGCTGCTATAACAATGAGTAGACAAGACTATAAAATAATAGAACGTTTGAAATATATCAGGATTGGAATTGTTAGCTGTTCTATAGAAAAAAGGTATAATCTGCTACGTTGCGGTAGGTGCTGGCTCTACGGACATACCGCAAGGGAATGTAGTGGCGAAGATAGGAGACAACTTTGTTATCGATGTGGAAAGACAGGTCACTCCCTAAAGGAATGCCCAAATGAGGAAGAATGCGCAATATGTCAAGCCAGCGGACATAAAGCGGGGTCGGGAAAATGTAAGATTTTTAAACAAGCACTCTCTCTAAGAAGGAAAGAAGAAAAAACCATTTATGAGGTGACGACTAACCAGCATGGATTTTAAAATGAATACAGGATACAATGCTCTAGAACAAGGATTCAACCCAGGAGAATCTATAGAAATCCCAGAGTTTAGTGCAGCTATGAAGGCTTGTGAAGTGGTTGTGAACACGGACAGCTTTTCTAATGGCTCCAGGAAATAATAGAATTAGAATTAAAGTAATACAGATCAATCTCCACCGAAGCCACGATGCGCATGACCTCCTATATGCGACATCCAATGAAATGAAGATGGATATCTATGCAGTCACGGAACCCAACATAAGAGAAGGCACCAAGCCAGGATGGATTATAGATGAGAATAGTGATTCAGCAATCAAATTAGTAAACAGTAAAATAACACCTTATGGAAGCGGTAGAGATACAGATTATACTTGGCTGGAACTGGAAACGGTCGTCATATTTAGCTGTTATTTATCTAAGAACAAAACGGTGGAGGAATTCCTTGCAACACTTGATAACATCTCGGAGGTCCTGACACAAATACGAAAGGACGTAATAATTACAGGCGATTTTAACTCACACGCAATCTAGTGGGGTATGTCTCAAACCAACCAAAGAGGAAGAATACTACTGGACTGGTTTGCTGCAAACAATTTAGAAATCCTTAACGAAGGCGATAGCCCTACTTTTTGTCGTGGTGAAAGCACCTCAATAGTGGACCTCACATTATTGCGCAGGACAGGGGAAACTCTGGTCCAGAATTGGAGAGTGTTGGAACTAGAAACCCTAAGCGACCATCGTTATATCTGTTTCGAAATCCTGTTATCCCAGGACAACAATCCGACTGAGCAATCCGGGTGGAAGTGGAACACTAAACGACTTAAAACAGACGCACTCGAACTGGAACTGCGCACTATAAGGACAGGAGATGCATTAAAAACGCCCGTGAAGCCGGATGAAGCAATATCCCGGATTTGTGATAGGTCAATGCCTAGGCTGAAGTCAGGTAGATATCGTAGGCCTGTCTACTGGTGGACAGATGAGATAGCGCATTTAAGGAGGACATGCCTGGCTGCTAGAAGACGTCTTACACGGAACAATCGTAGGGAGCAAATGAGATGCGTTGCGGACGAGACACATTACACCGAGGCAAAATTAAATCTAAAGTTGTCCATTAAGGAAGCTAAGCGAACAAGCTGGAGAAAACTCTGTGAAGAGGTTGAACAGAACTGTTGGGGTGACGGTTACAAAATCGTCACCAAGCGATTAAGCTTATTGTCTGGTAGGTGCGCCCTTAGTATGGAAACAACAATAAGAGAAGCGGATAGTTTATTCCCAAAAAAAGAGCTAACCGAATGGACCCCAGTTGAAATAATTAAAGAAGACGTGCCATCTTTAACCACCGAAGAGATAGAAAGAGCTGGCGAGAAGCTTAGGCAGAAAAAGGCCCCAGGGCTCGATGGGGTCCCCATGGAAATATTAAAGCTCATCACGAAAACGTAGCCAGAATTCTTTATAAGCTGCTTTAATAACATGCTTCAGACAGGTATATTTCCGGAGGACTGGAAAATCGGCAAGTTAGCGCTTATAGAGAAGCCGAAGTCTAGCAGCGAAGAAGCCGCCAAGTATAGACCAATTTGCCTCCTTAATGGGATCAGCAAATTATTCGAGCATGTAATACTTGCCAGACTAATGGAGGCATTAAATCTTAAAGAAAACCTCGCTCCAAACCAATATGGTTTCAGAGCCGGATGCTCAACAGTACATGCCGTTCTAAAAGTACTAGAAGTAGCCAAAGCAGCAATATATAAGAAAAGTCATAGACACCGTAAAGTGGGTCTACTCGTGACCTTGGACGTTAAAAATGCGTTCAATTCCGCCCCATGGAAAGAAATAATAGAAGCAATAAAAGGACGAGACGCCCCACCATACCTACTAAGTATAATTCAGAGTTATCTGACACACAGAAAGATTGTATTGCAGGCAGAGGGACGGGTAGTACCGATGGACATCACCTGTGGAGTACCGCAGGGATCAATCCTGGGACCGACCCTCTGGAATATTCTATACGACGAACTCCTTAGATTACAACAACCGAAGGGAGTTAGCCTAATTGGTTATGCGGATGACGTAGCAATTTTGATCCTGGGTAAGGACGAAACTGAAATACAGGCCAAGCTGGATATAACCATACCCAACATTATAGATTGGATGTCTTATAACAACCTAGAGCTTGCAGCAGATAAAACTGAAGCCGTAATTTTAACTTCTAGAAGAATCGTTCCAGAGTTTCAATTAAACCTGTTGGATGGTCAAATAACAACCAAATCGGAATTAAAATATCTCGGGGTATGGATTGATAGTAAGCTAAAGTTTTATAAGCACATAGAAAAAACAATTGCTAAAGCAAGAGAGACTACATTAGCATTAGGCAGATTGATGCCTACTGTAGGGGGCCCAAGTGCAGCAAAGAAACGAACTGTGCTTTCCGTCGCCCGGTCGATCTTACTATATGCTGCGCCCGTGTGGGAGCCGGCCATGAAGCTGAGAAAGAATAGAGCCCACCTGGATAGTACACAACGGCAAGCCGCGATTCGCATCTGTAGCGCATATCGCACGGTCTCTACGGAGGCTTTGCATGTTATAGCCGAACTTGTCCCCCTGGACTTAGCGGCTCGAGAAAGATCAGAAGTGTTTGGCGCCGAGAAGGAGCTTAAAGAAAGAACAAGAAGGGAGGCCAGAGAAAGATCAATTGATGAATGGCAAGAGAGATGGAACAACTGCACGAAAGGAAGATGGACTTATAGGTTAATCCCAGACATCAGAAAATGGATTAATAGGAAATTTGGGGACGTTAATTACCATGTCACGCAAGCGCTTACGGGACATGGGTGCTTCAAGACTTACTTGAGGGACATAGGAAAGAGCGAGGATTGTGATTGTCATTACTGCGGCGAACATGATACACCGGAACACACTGTCTTTAGTTGTTCGAGATGGGCGAACGAGAGAAACCATTGTAACGAGTCGCTAAACAAAATTCTGACGCCAGAAAATTTTTTGGAAGTCATGACAAGCAATCGAGAAAACTGGATTTCGGTAGCGAACTTTATAATGAATATTATGAGAACGAAAATAGATGACGAAAGAGACTACGAAAAACAGGAAACGGGATAAGATCGCACGAAGAACACCAAGCATATTGAAGTAATGCGCAAGCGGTCCCAATATGCTTGATAGAAGAAGTGGGGGAAGGGTTTTAGTGGGTCGGCCTCGGCCGGAGTCCCGCACAGTTCTGGACGCTGGAACACCAATGTTCAGAATGGTACATAGACATGTATTTCCTAATCCCCACTATTATTAAAAAAAAAAAGGGTAGTTTGGATAAGCTTGGGTTAGTTTGGGTTAGTTTGGGTTAGTTTGTCTCAGTCGGGTCTCTGTAAGCGTGCGGAGCGCGCTTATTTAATTTTGCAGTTTGAAGTTGGGTTAGTTGGAGTTACGGTAAGCGCTTGTTTAGCTTTGTAATTTGGGTTAGTTTGGGTTAGCTTGGGTTAGTTTGGGTTAGTTTGGATTAGCTTGGGTTAGTTTGTCTCAGTCGGGTCACTGTAAGCGTAATTTTGCAATTTGAATATGTTGTCGTTTTAAATGTACGATTTTTATGTCAGTGGAATTTCATACTTAGGTACTATTATTAAAAAATTTCAGTTAATTTGCGTGCATTTGTCGTTAAATTTAAAAATGTAAGAGTATTTGTAATAAAATATTGAAATAATTGTAAAAATTCTAAAAACTAATATAATGATTAAAGATACGTTAGGCCACCCATGGTTACTAATTCTTAATTTGTCCAATGTCATCTGAAATTGAGAGCTGTTGTAACAAAGGCATCTTAGATGTTGCAAATAGGGATGTATTGTTTAAGAGACACATACATAAAAATTATTTTCATTAACATTTCCTGAAAAATTCGCATTTTTTAAACTGAAATTTAGTAAAACTCGTTAATTTATACTAGAAACGCTGTAAATTACATTTTAATTTTGCGGGACATAATATAATGTACAAGACTTCTTTTTTTAATTAGCATTTTTTTGAAAAACGAAAATAACGCATTTCCGGAGAAAAGCTTTTAGTTCTTGCGATTAGAATAAATGTCTCAAGTACTAAGGTAAAACTTATTTTTATGTAACCGATTTCAGCTATTCTAAACTAAAAAAAATTGAAAAAAAAATTGTGAAAAAAAAATTGAAAAAAAAAAGAAATGATGCATTTCCGGAAAAAAATATTGATTCCTGGACTCTGAATAAATGTCTAGAATATTAAACAAAAACTAATTTTTATGTAACCGATTTCAGCTAATCTAAAGTCTGGAAATCGGAAATGACGCATTTCCGAAAAAAAAAATTGTGTTTCTATGTTCAGACAGACGTTTTATAAACAAACAAAATCACAGTTTTTACATAACCCATTTCAGCTAAAAGAAAGTTTAGCCAAGGTTATTTGTGCAGTACCTGCAAAACCTACTTTAATTTAGTAATATGAATTTTACAGTTCTATAAATCGTTTTGTAAGGGCACCTATTACAGAACTAGTGCAGTAATAGATGCCTTTACAGCACTAGTGCTGTAATGAAAAAATAAATAAGTTTTTATTGCTGTTAAATAAAACCACACTTTTTAGAAGAATGATTTATTTGTTATTAACAATTATAAAATTAATTATTATTAAATTATAACACTTAGGGTTTATTATAAACATTAATAATACACTTTTTACAGTTAGAAATTTGTTTACCAGAAGTGGATGTGATTGAGCCCTTTACGTTCGAATTTCCAATCATTAAATCCGTGTCTGACCCGATGATCTTCTTTGCTATTTGTTTCTTATTTTCTAAAGGATTCTCAACGTAGCCTTCTGCCGTAGAAGAGGATTTCCAGCCCCCATGACGCTTTGACATCTGCATATCTGTACCACCATCAACTAGAATGCTGAGGACCTCCTAAAATAATGTCCAGTGTATCTTTCGGGATTCTTCAATCCAAGTTTTGTTGCAATCTTTTTTAGTATACTTCCAAAACTATTAATTCCGACAGGCTGGGAGGTACATTTTCCTTTTCCATAGAATACAAAAAACCGCCTGTGTGTTTTTTATGGCAGGGCACACACACTAAAGGGAGACCCTATGGCGCACGACGAGCGGTGTGTGTGCGAAGATGTTGATTGACACGGCTCTTGAATATTTGTAAGTTGTAATTAGTGGGAAACAGATGTCCTGGGAGTGAGTTCCACAGTGATGCAGTGCGCCAGACAAAGGAGTTCTTGGAAAGCGATGTTCTAGGTGTTTCCAGTTGTACGACGAACTGGTGCGCTCTTGCCGTCTATCGTGACTGTCTGACAGGAGCTGCCAGGGGCGGGATGAGGCGGACCAAATCCTGGGAACATCTGCCGTGAAAGTGTCTGTAAAACAGAGATATCTCGGCTACATGTCTGCGTTGTTCCAGACTATCTAGATTCCGGGTCAACTCCGTGTCGCCGACGAGACGCACAGCTCTCTTCTGAATGGAATCCAGCAGCTTTAGGGTGTACTTTGGTGCGGCACCCCAGATATGTGAGCAATATTCTAAGCACGGTCTTATTTGCGCTTTGTAGAGCAAGAGCAACTGCTGCGGTGTATAGAGTTTTTTGTTGCGAAATAGCGCACCAAGCTTCTGGGAGGCTGATTTTGCGATGTTAGCAACGTGGTCATGCCAGGACATATTGCTGTTGACCGAGATACTCAGCAGTCCGATTGACGAGGATGAAGGAATGGTCGACCCTGCCATAATGATGTCAGGGCCCGCTGTATTGGCCCTCTTGGTAAACGTGGCTGCTTGGGTCTTTGCTGCATTTAACTGGACCAAATTTCGGTCGCCCCAAGTTTGAACTTTCTCCAGGTCTTGATTAATTGCTGTAATCTGCTCTTGTCTGCGGTGATGAGTCTCAGTCGCTGGTAAGGGTTTTTCTGATCTAAAGTGGGAGACAAGGATACTGTCATCTGCAAAACTGTAAACAGGATTATTTGTTTCTGTCAGCAGTTCATTAATATAGATGAGGAACAGAGTTGGTGAAAGTATTGCGCCCTGAAGCACGCCCGCGTTGATGGTGAATGTGTCCGAGATGTGTCCACCGACCGCAACGTGCAGAGATCGGCTCTTAAGGAAACTGGCAAGCCAGCTACAGAGAGAGGCTGGCAGTCCGAAGGACGGTAGTTTGTTAAGCAGTCCGTCATGCCAAACTCTGTCGAATGCCTTTGAGATATCCAACGAAATCGTTCGAGACTCTCCGTAGTTCTCAATTGCCCTACTCCATATATGAGTGACATAGGCCAATATATCTCCTGTCGATCTCTCTTTGCGAAAGCCGTATTGATTATCGCTGATTATTTTGTTGTTCTCGAGGTACTTGAGTAGTTGCTTATTGACTACACGTTCCATGACTTTGGAGATTATTGGAAGCAAGGCAATTGGACTATAGTTTGAGGGCGTGGTTTTGTTGCCTTTTTTTGGAACAGGTTGCACTCGAGCGACTTTCCAAGAAGATGGGTAAACCAGTTTTCCGTAAGACTGAGAAAAAAGCCTGGAAAAAACGGGTGTTAGTTCGTTGGCGCAGTTCTTTAACACGATGGCAGGTATTTCGTTCGGTCCTGATGCCTTTTGCGTATCTAGATTTTTAAGGATTTTACGAATATCACGGTGATGAAATTTGACTTCTGCCATGGTAGTGTTGATGTTCGATATGGTGGGGAGAGTCTTGTCTTGGGGGACGTCCAAGGTAGAGTGCGAAGAAAACATTTTGGCGAGCATGTTTGCTTTTTCCTTGGCTCTAGTCGCCGTGATGCCACGTTCGTCTGTCAAAGGTGGGAGAGACGTTTCTGTAAAGTTGTTACTTACTGCCTTTGCTACCGACCAGAAATTCCTGGGGCCACTGGAGCATTGCAAAAGTTTATTCCTGATCCTTTGATTGTGTTTGTCCTTAGTTTCGTCGATAACACGCTTGCATGCGTTTCTCGATTCGACAAAATAATTGCGATTTTCAGCGGTCTGATTTTGCTGCCAGTACTTGTAGGCTTGCTGTTTCCTACCCACAGCTCTCTCGCATCTTCTGTCGATCCAGGGCTTTCCTTTTGATGGTAACTTGATGGAATTTGGGATGTATGCTTCCATTCCTGAGGAGATTACTTGCGTGATCTTTTCGCAGCAGACTGACGGGTCGTCAGCGCCAAAGCAGACGTCGAGCCAAGGAAAATTTAGGTAGAACTCCCTTAGATCGTCCCAGTTTGCAGAATTTTAATGCCAGATTTTGCGAGGCAATGGTAGATCTTTCTGTATGAGTGGCAATTCACAAACCGTTGTAATAAGTTTGTGGTCGGAAGTACCTAATGGCGGACCAACTGTAACTATATACTGGTCAGGATTGGTGGTTAGAAAAAGATCCAGGAGGGCGGCGAATTCGCCCCTTTATGAGATTCGAGTTTGTTCGTCTACAATTTGAGTAAGTCCGCAGCTGATGGCGAATGCTTCAGCCTCTCTACCTTCGTTGTCGGTCTTGTTGTGATGTTTGAGCCAGTTGGTGTTGTGGGCATTGAAGTCTCCCAGAACGATTATTTTTGAACTGGGATGATCAACCTGTATTGAGTTAAAAGTGGTAGCCAGTGTTGAGAAAAAGTTTTGGTAGGCTCTATCACTCGGAGGGCGATAGATACAACATATAAACTTGGTTAATCCCTTGGCGGTGAACTTGAGCCACATGACGTCAAGGTTGTGCGGTTCGAGTGTTTCCTCGCGGTGACATGAAAGGTCGCTTCGGACAAAAAGGCATATTCCGAACTTATGTCTAAATCGGGTATGTAAGTCGTAACCAGGATAAGGGTAGTTCACTGTTGTTGTTGTAGAACATACTTGTGTTTCTGTAAGGGCTATTATGTGTGATCTATTTGCTTGTAGATGTTGGTGTACCGAATTTATGTTTGTATTTAGACCTCTTATGTTGCAGAAATCAATTCTAAATTGGTTCGGTATCTTTGCTGTCTGTGAAATGCGGAATGAAGGGCTCCCAGGGCCACCCAGCGCCCGGAGATCCGAATGGCCGGGGAGTTTACCTCCGGAATATTTTGACCCTTGAAGTACTATCATGTCCATATTATTATATTCCTACTGTGGAACCCGGAACCACCAGTGCGGAAACGGAACGTGATTCGGGAAAACCACTTAGCGCTTCCCAGTTCTGGTGGGGTGGTCTTTCACCGGACGATGCGAGTAGGCGTATGCATCTACCACCTAGGGCCGCATCCACTAGATGCATCGACCACAGGCCTTATTTAACTTTAACCAAACTTTGCATGGATCAAAATTATTTTCAATACAAAAATGACTTGAATTTGAACTTGAAGGCACGGCAATGGGCAAATGTTTATCGCTGTTCTTAGCTAATCTTTTCATGAGTAAATTTGAAAACGAAATAAGCCAAGAGTTCGAATATTTTCCAAGGGTATGGTACAGGCATGTGGATAACATTTTCGCGATATTCGACATAAAAACCGCTAATATTGAAACTTTTGTAACAAAACTAAACAACCGTTTCCCCACAATCAAATTTACTTATGAAGTCGAGAACAATGGCCAGCTACCTTTCTTGTATACTTTAGCGATTAGGAACGATAATAACACATTAGAATTTGATATTTACCAAAAAAATACTGCCACTAACCGATATATTCCTAATGATTCCTTCCACTGCGACCAACATAAAATGGCCAGCTTTCACTTTTTAGTACACCGTATGGTTCACTTTCCTCTTAGCAGAGAAAGATTTAATAAGGAAAAGGAAACAATTAGGAATATAGCGAAAGTTAATGATTTCAATACTAATTTAATAAAGAGATTAATTAATAGGCATTTGTTTAGAAAGACCATTCGTGGTTCCACTTCTTTCTTTAATCAGGATGAAAATACAAAATATGTATCGATACAGTATACTAGAGGACTCCAAAAAGTTTTTAAGTTAGTAGGTTTAAAATTAGTTTACCAGACTCAGTTTAACATTAAGAAACTATTAGGTGGTCCAAAGGACAAAATTGAAATGTTAGAAAGGAGTGGAATATATGAAATTGGTTGTATGGATTGTAACCAAAAATATGTTGGGCAAACTAGACGATCTATACAGACGAGAGTCAAAGAACATATAGCTCATTTAAAGTATGGTAGAACAGAAAAATCAAGTGTTGCCGAGCATGCTTTTGATAATAATCATAGAATAACAATTAAAAATTTAAAATTAATTCATAATATAACTGATTATTAGACGCATATAAAAGTATGGAAAATATTAAATGTAAGAATAGTTTAAATAGAGAGAGAGGGCCTATTCCGTATAGTCCATTGTATTGGTTAATCCAGCGTGATTAGTGGGATTCCAGGATTGGTTCTTTTTAGTTCCACTTGATTGAGCAAACAGTAGTATAAAAGGGAGTTAGGTAGATTTTAATTTTAGTCTTAATCATCTCCTGATGATGCGAAACGCGCGTCGAGTGTAAAAATTCTGTTTCGGTATTGTGGATAAAACTCAGTTTTAGTGCATGTTGCCGAAGGTTCTAAACCCCAACATGGTGGTCAACAATGGAAAAAATGACAAACAAAAAAAATGCTTCCGATGGCACCTAAAATATTCGGCAAAGTAGATATTGATCTCATCATTTCATTTCAAATCCTTTCAAAAAATATATGAACTTTTGATGTCGTAAACATTTGATACATGGCATATTGGAACTCATTATACAAATATGCATGACTCAAGCAAATTTTGTCAAGTACAAGTAATTCAAATGTTTCATAAGTGACTAATCTTTCTGTTAGCACTCAAAATATAGCGGGCAATATTGACAGAAGAACTTAGGCTGATGGAATATATACGGATCTGCCATTTTTCTATAAAAACCTGCTGCTTCTGCTCTTTTGGATCGTCTCATTAATCTACTTAGGACCTACTTAGGTCACATATCATTGATCAAAGTCAATATGTACAGCTGAATTGGTTCAGGTCTGGAGAATACCTTGCATATCGGGAGTCCCTCAGGAATCCAATCTAGGGCCAAAAAATTATTAAACATAGTCTTGAATGGCATTAATGATATATTAGATGTGGATTATTTACTATATACTGATGATTTAAAACCCTATAGCTTAATAACAAATCTTGTAGAATTTGGGAGACTCGTCAAATCTGAGCCACATTGTTGAGTGATGCCTTATGGTAGAGCCTATTTCATTTTCGTATTGTATTGATGATTGTCCACTAAAGAAATCCGTTTCATTTACCTACACAGGAGTAAAATTTGATGGTACCCTTTCTTTTGATCAACATATTGATGATATTGTAAGTTCAGCTAGTCGTATGTTTAGGTTTACAGTTCGAATCAGTCAGGGCTTTACTGATATATGAAAACTTTGAAATTTCTTTATTATGCGTGTGTGAGATCTAAGCGAGAATAAGCCTCTGTTATATAAAGGCCATATTGATAAACTTGAGGCCATGGAAAGACGATTTCTAAAACATTTCAGTTATAGAATGGATGGAGAAACTCCCCCTATTGGCATTTGCCACGATGAGTTACTATTTAGGCACTCTTTCTTCGATGTGAGACAAAAATATCACTCTCTTGTTACAGCTTTTGAATTTTTGAAAAATACAATTAATTGTCAGGATCTCTTACCCAGATTTAACTTTAATGTTGCCCGAATAGCATTCGGACACATCATTATGCCTCAGTACTCCTAGCACCAATATTTTGAAATACTCACATGTATAATAACTACAGTGATATAAGCTATGATTTAGATATATTCCATTGTAACCTTTAGAGAATCAAATGTTTTTTAGGTTAGTTCCTTCTGTGTTGTATTGTCTTACTCTAATTATTATATTGTTCAATTTTACTATTATACGCATGTCCTGTTCGGTAATTGAGTTCTCACTTATAGGACAGTGTACTTAAATAAATAAGTAGTGTACTTATGACAGAGCCCCCTCCCAAATAGAGAGAAGAAATTAATCCTCTTCTCAACCTATAATTGATATCAGTTTCCTTCCTTTGCTAAATATTGCTCCCCTATATGTTTATCTATATTTTCTTCTGTGTACTGATCGTGTGTAATACAACCTTTTTAACACCGTAACATTCTTAAATGTTCATTGACTAAACCTTGATTTCAAAGCTGTGGCGTCGCCCAAAAATATTTAAACTCATCTTGCCAGCTTAAACAATAAACAATATACTACTCTCTTTTTTATGAAACCTCAACTACTTCTTACTAAACTTTGTATTATTTTACAATTTTAATTCTGGTTTCGATAGTATAGTAGCCCATAAATAATTATTAAGAGTTTCCAGCTTCTTTAGGATAGA
Organism: Pissodes strobi; assembly: GCA_016904865.1. Lineage (NCBI taxonomy): Eukaryota > Metazoa > Arthropoda > Insecta > Coleoptera > Curculionidae > Pissodes > Pissodes strobi. The sequence goes on along the minus strand of MU184351.1, from coordinate 47,778 downwards.
AAATTTGCGTCATTTTATATCACATGACTGAATTGGTCATCTTCATATAGTATTGACCTTACAGGAAATGACATGGACAAATCATTTTAACTTTAAATAATTCGAGATATATAAAAGTTTGCAGAGCATGTTACGGTGCATCGTATAAATATTGCATAACTACACAGTGCATGACTCACCCTTTCTATTTAATTATGTTTACGTAAGTTGAGATTCATGGCGGCAGGCGTTGTCTTTCCATCCAATCCGAAATAATCTCCGGAGCAGTGAAAAGCCAAGCAGCGCTATAAATTACGAAAATATGATTAGTAACGGGATAGCCGTGCTAAAAATAGCCGGTAATCTCCAGCCCGAAGGAGCGTCCTTTTTCAATATTCGATTGAACATTTCCCAGGGGAGAAACCAGAGAAATTGCAGTTTACGGCTTTTTGGGACCGGTGCCTCGTTTCGGGCGGCCTGATACTTTTACATAAATACATTGCTGTAGTGCTGTATATAGCAATTTTCGTTTGGATTTCTATTCTCTCTATTAGACCAGGTAGAGCTGTTTTATGCCAGGAGTAACTTGTATGACTGAAATCTTTTATAGCAATCAAAACATCATCCAACAAGACTTAAGCTGCAAATATTTACAAATAATAACTAGAGAAAGTCTCATGCCCTCCACCTCCCGAGGAGGTCTATCGTGGGCAAGCAAGGTGGGGCATCTTGCACCCGCCCTAACGTCATCAAGACTCATTTGCTTGGCCTGTATCATTTAAAAGGTTTCAGTTGACACAAAAACATCTTCAAGGATTTGATTCTGATGTCATCTATTAATATTCAACGATGTGGGTTATGCTATTTTAAGTATAATTAAATAATAATAAAAAATATCCAGCATGCCTCCGGAAAATATTCAAACAAATTGGTTCCCATAACAAGCGATATAAACTTCTGGGGATTCCTGTTTAGAACTGGTATGGCTTCAAATAACAACTTAAATGATATCCTACTTACGATTGGCAAAACTAGGAATAAGAACAAAATTTGTTGTTCATTATGCATTCCTCCAAAACAACGAACAGTGGTTGTTATCGTTTAGAATAGTTTGTTATTGTTTTTTTATTACACAAGAGAGGGAATGGGATGCTTGTAAAGTGGATGGGTTTGAATAACTCTTATAGAAGTTGGATCGATAAATTCATAGAAGTTGTGTAGTAAATGTTTTGAATATTAATATTTTAGAGCTTTATATTAGTTCTCGTCATTTCTTTGTTTTCTCAAGAGAGTGGTGAAAATAGCCCTAGTCATATGTATCAATATAAATATTTGCAGCGATATAGAAATATGAGGTGAAAATTAAAAGCTGCTTTCAAAAATACTTTGTGATTTAAAAAAATAATTTACTATATACTTGTTGGGGAAACACCCCAACACGTGTATAAACTATCGTTTTTCACCGTATAGTTTGGTGAGAACATCCTGTATGTATGTAGAATGAATGAGCCGTAATTAAACACAAAATAGATTTATTTCACCCCGGGTACAACTCAATTTGTACATTTAAATCAGCAAATGTCAAGTTCTTTAATGCCCCTTAGTTCAACCCTGGATGGTCGATTCCATCCGATAGAGCTAAATGTCATTTTACCAGTTCGATTGGGGTCAATCCAAACGTTTTCAATTAAATATATTCGTGTCTCCGTCAGTAAACAGCAGTCTGTCAAAGAAAGAAAGAAGATGTTTTCCCCCTCTCAGATAAAAACCGACGCCGAGTTTTCCCGCGTTATGGTCCCTCCCGAAAGATCATAGTTCAGTTCAGTTAAGACGTTCGCTTAAATAGCCGTAAAACGTGCTGTTCTTCGGCCAAAGGTCAAGTTCCTTTTTGGGCCAATTTCTCTTGTATGCACGAATATTAGAAAATATTTCGTGCACCTCAGTTATCTTTGTCCAAGGTTTGGACAAAGACCTCCTTTGTGCTT
>MU184351.1:0-30297 GCA_016904865.1 Pissodes strobi | reverse complement strand
GGTTCACCAATGATTGAATCCACCGGTGAATAAAAGAATACGCCTAATGTGTACGAATCGGCCATTCCAGGTGGCAGTGAAACCAGCCGTTGCCATAGCAACCTCGTAAACAAAATAGCATACAACGTGCTTTATGGCAATCGGTGACGTAAAATCAGGACGCGTGAACCTGGGCGAATGTTAGTAAATTGCTCTAGTACTTTCGTAGATAATTAGATAATAGTAATGCTAAATATGCTGAAAAATGTACAAATAATTATTAATATTATTATTGGCATAATAGGAATAGGTGTCTAATATTTTATGAAATTTTTGGGAGGCACGTGCTCCTGTGCCCCACGGCAGGGGCCGCCACTGCTAATGAGAAGATTCTCTTATAATGTATTTCATTTATATTATCAACAACTAAGATACGAAGCTTCAATCTAGGCCCTATAACAATAACATTGCCCAATTCCTCTCTTCGAATAATTCGAACCAAACATTAAATTCTTACACTATAAATAGGAAGAAGTTTATTTAACTAACTTTATACAAAATTTACAAGATAACCGGTGAAGTAAATATCTTTAAAATCATCATCATCAATCAGCCCTTGACGTCCAATGCCCTTGCATAGGCCTCCCTTATGGCTTTCCATTGTTGTGTGTCTTGACCCGTCTGAATCAAATTGGTTTCAATTCTCTTTAGGTCGTCGGTCCAACGTGTAGGTGGCCTTCTCCTGATCCGCCTATCAGCGCGCGGTCTCCAATCCAGCAATCTTTTCGTCTACCTGTCGTCCCCCATTTTGGCCACGTGACCAGCCCAGTTCCATTTTGATGTCGCTATTCTCTCGATAATGTCTGTCACCCCAGTCCTTCGTCGCAGACTCTGGTTCGTAACGTGGTCTCTCAAACTTAGACCGAGCATTGATCTCTTCATTTTTCGTTGTGCCACTCTATGCCTCCCTGATGATGATATCGCTAGAGTTAAGCTCTCCGCTCTATTTATGAGTACCGGCAGGACACACTGGTCGAACACTTTTCTCTTTAGGCAGATGGAAGATCGCTTTTGAAGACGTGTTTTAATTTTCCGTAGGCTGCCCATCCAAGGTTGATTCTTCTATGTAATTCGCATGTCTGGTTGTCCTTTGATATTCGTACTTCATGGCCCAGGCCCAACCATTTCAGGTATGGTGTTTTCGATACTTATGCCTTCACTATTAACAAGATTTGTCATGATCTTGGTCTTGGAGAAGTTCATTTTCAGTCCAACATCATAGATTGTTGATTGTCAGGACGATGTCATCTGCGAAGCGAAGATGACTGTGCATACGACCGTCTATGCTTATAACTCTAGTCTCCCAATCGAGTTTCTTGAAAGCGTATTCTAGGACTGTTATGAATAGTTTAGGAGACATGGTGTCCCCCTGTCTCACTCCTCTTCCGACTTTGATGCGGTTGCTGTTATCATGTAATTTGACCGACATAGTAGCGCTCTTGAATATATTATAGATCAGTTTTGAGTATCTATAGTCCACTCGACATTCTCTCAGGGCTTCCATTATTGCCTTCAATTCGATCGTGTCAAATGCCTTATGGAACAGGAGAACTAGTGGCCTATTGTATTCAACAGTTTTCTCGATGAGGGACTTAATACTCTGGAGGTCATTAGTTTGGTTACCGAAATCCGATCGGAAACTGGCTTGCTCTCTTGGTTGGTAGTGCTCAAATTTGTTCTCTAGTGTTGGTGTTAGGATCCTGGTGAACAGTTTGTATAGATGGCTAAGGAGAGGTATAAGGAGGTAATTTTCAAAGTTTGCTTTATCTCCCTTCTTATGGAGCAAGATGGTTAACGCCTCATGCCACTTCTCTGGAATAGTGCTCTCCTGCAGGCAAAAGTTAAAGATATTTAATTTATTTTGCAAGAGAGACCCCTCCCGCCTTAATTGCTTCTGTAACCACCTCATTCTCTCCAGGTGCTCTATTGTTTTTCATTTTTGACAAGGCTCCTTTAATTTCCTCGATGGTGATTTCTGACATCTCTTTTAGTGTAATGGAATTCAGATGTTCTTTTTGCCGGATTTTGTATAATTCGTAATAGAAATTTTTGACAATGCCCAGAATTTCCTCTCGGTTTGAAGTGATATTACCCTGCTTGTTTTTTAGTTTGGTTATTTCACTTTTGCCTTCGGTAAGACAGGTATGCAGTACTTTCATGCTTTTATTATTTTCTATTGTTTCTTTAATTTTCTTACTGTGGTAGGTTCTGATGTCCCGTCTGGTTGCTTTGGAGATTTCCTTATTTTTCGCTTTTAACTCTGCGCTGGTAACATTTCTATTGCTTCTCATCCGGTTGCGTTCGAGGATAAGATTTTTTGTGGTCTTGCTAATTCTATCTGCTCCTTTAGTATTGGTGTGAAATGTCCGTTAGCTTTCTTGTAGGGTTTCGACTATGGCACTATTTAGGCTGTTAATATTTTTCTCTGAGTCTGTTGGTAACATGGGTTTCAAAACTCTGGACATCTCGTGGTGTTGTCCATGATTATTTCGGCTTCTTCTTTATCAATTTAACACTCTCTATGTCAAGTTCCAGTCGTACTTTGCATCGTACCGTTCGATGGTCGCTATTTGTTCTACAGTTGCTAAATACTGTTACGTCTTTTACGATTGATAATTTGTCTGAGATTATGAAATCGATCTCGTTACGACTTCTACCATCTTGGCTCTCCCATGTCCACCTCCTTTGGCGTTTTTTGTTGAAGAAGCTGTTCATTTGGTACAGGATATATTATAATAGAAAAATCAGCGTAGTTTCCCCCCGAGCGTTTCTTCCCTCTGATCCAAACTTGCCCAAGCATGTTTCGGATTTGTCTGTTTTTAGATCGATTTTGGCTTTAAAGTCTCCACATATTATTTTGGAGTGGGTTTTTCTTTCGTTTAGGGCTGCTGTTATATCTTCATAAAATATGTCCACTTCTTCGTCCGTATGGGATGACGTTGGTGCGTAGGCCTGTATGATCTTAATACTATATCTCTTACTAACTTTCAGTACTAGGCAGGCTATCATGGTGGAAAACCTCTTGACCTCTAGAATTTGATTTTGGAGGCGTCTGTTAATGAGAAAGCCAATTCTTCCCTCCGACTTATTATCCTCTCCAGCATAGTAGAAGAAGTGGCCGGATTTCAGTGTTATGAGATTTACACCTCGTCTTCTGACTTCGCTAAGTCCGATAACGTCCCATTTGATCCTCTGTGTTTCAATCTCTAACTCAGCCATACTCTCCTCGGACAGAAGCGTTCTTGCGTTGTATGTAATAATGTTAAGTTTTCTTGAGCATACTGCTTTAATAAGTTTTGTTTTAGTGGAAGGTTGTACTAACGATTTTTTGCCTCCCCCAGAATCCTTGAGGCAGCCCCTTGTGGGGTTGTGGGAGTTGTCATTGAATGATCTGCCCACCTGGGGTTCACTTCCTCTTGTTTGAAAAATCCTCATAATTGCCATAAGGGTTTTTGGCCGTAATTCGCCACGCTGGCCAGGCAGGTTGGCGAATGGGTATCTCAGCCGCTCCTAACATAGAGAACAGACGCTGCGTGGAAATCTTCTTAGCTTAACCTTCATCACATCGAGACCTTACCGGCAAGGATGGCCCTACCAGTAGCTGTGCTACCACCGACATCGCTCCCTAGATGCAAGGTTACTGAGCCCTCTCACCAACGACAAGGTGTTGATCCCCCGGAGAGGGATGTATAGATATAGCCGGTAAATATCTTCGGTTAAAATGAATTGAGCTCAGTTCGATTCCTATATCAAGGCGAAAAATTATAGTTGCAAATTGCAATTATGTGAAACAAATTACTGCCACGAGCCTTACAACCAATTACAATAAAAATAAATGAATTAACTATACTGAAATTAGAAAATTAATTCTCTACTTGAGATAATATCAGATATGATATAAAAAAGCATCTCCACAGCAACTATGAAAAGAAGCAGAAATATATATGATATGCGATATTAGAAAAGGTAAGGTTGAGAAGCAAACGGGCAAGATCAGTAAACGAAAACGAGAAATAACGATAATATAAACGATATAGACAGCAAACGAACTACAGTCGCTTAACCGTCATTCATTAATCAAAAGTATATACTACGATAATACATACGATATGGAAAGCAAACAACCTAAAGTCGTTTAACGGTAATTCATTATTCAAAATATATATATTCGATAATTTATACGATAAGCGAAGAAAGCAGATGTTACTTGTATCTAGTAGATTTGCAGACACTGGCGTATCCTGACCAAAGGTCTCTGTTCAAATGACATCGGTAACTTACTAGGTCGGCATAGACAGGCCGCTGACGGAAGTCAGCTCCAAAGGAAGGAAATTCAATCCCACAGAAGAACCCTAGTTAAATTTTAATCATCTAAAATAGAAGCACACATGTCCATTACCTTTAAAAAAAGGGGTCATCACACATCGGTTATAGGCGATATGGCCGATTATTTTAGAAAATATGCGCTCTAGCTTATTTGCCAAATAATGCAATGACCCAATCATGCTGTATTTAGACATGATGGTCAAAAATAACAACGATAATTTTAGATACTGAAAGACTGCCTGACCGCCAAAAAAGAACCACATCTGTCAAATGACGCTCCAAACGGATGCGTCTTTCGCGTGACTCGGAAGTAAGGTGGCGGGAAGTAAGGTAGCGAGGGTATCGACAATACAAATCGACCATTAAAAGGGAAAAATCGCACTACTGGATTATTTAACATTTACAAAATTACAATTTGAAACATTCAGTATGATATCGCTTGATTGATTGATTGCTTTGAACTAATATTTAGCCACATCAAAATTTCAAAATTTTCTTTGTAAAAGTTATTCATTGTAGTATGGAATCCTTTCTTTTTTCCTTTAAAACAACTAAGTTTACCAGTATGTGGAACGGACTGATTCAAGATTATCTAAGTCATTCTAACTTACCAATGACTTTGGATAAAATTTACGTCAAATAAAAGCTTTAGTCAGGAGGTTTTTAAAAGTGAAACATTAAAGCTAATTTATCGGTATAATTATAGATTTGTCCAATAATTAATAGAGATGATTAAATATCGAAACTTTATATAAAAATATTACTCATTACTCAATTTATTCATCTTCATACAATGTTCACATACGTCAAGAAATAGATAGTACATCATTACTGGTTACAAAAACAACTATAAAGCTAAATCTTCTCAATTATTATATTAATAAAACAGTAACTAACGAAACACGTTAAAAAACATCCTATGACTAATAGTGAAATATGGACAATACATCACATTTATTTTTAAAATACATTGGTTAAAATACAAAACAGACTTTCAATCTTACTTTTGAAACGTGGGTATGGCAGTTCTTTGATGTGCGGAGGAAGCCCATTAAAGAATTTAGATGCCCACTACCCCGGTCCACTTGATATCTCTTTAGCCTCCAGTAAAGAACAGCCAGGTTCTCCTTGTGCCTCGTAATGTGGCTATGTATATCCACCTGCCTGATGAACGAACCCATATTCCGCTTAATGTACAGCAAATTTTCCAGAATATACTGAGAGGGAAATGTAAGTATCCCTAGCCATGCATATGCCCCTCTGCAGTCATCTCGATATCCAAGACCAGCCAGAATCCTTAGAGCTCTACGCTGTAGTGCAAAGATCCGACCCGTCCCAGGAGAATGACCCCAGGATAGCACAGCATACGCCAAGTTTGAATGGAAAATAGCATAATATGCTGTTCTTAATACCTCCGGGGACAAATTACTCGTAAGATTTCGCAGGACAAACAGGCTTTAACTCAGCTTGCTGCTCAATATATCAATGTGTCGGCCCTATTGTAATTTGGAGTCCAGATGCACCCCTAAAAATCTCATACTCTCCACACCCCCATTCACATCTCCAATCCCTCTCATTGAAAATACCATTAGATTCGTCTTGTCATGGTTGATAAATAATCTGTTCAGGCAGAACCACTCCTGAGCCCTCTCTTGTGCCGCCATAGAACCCTTCCAACGCGCTATGCAGATCATCAGCTGCACAGGAAATGGTCGTGTCATCGGCAAAAAAGCGTGTATTTCTCTGATGATTCTGTGTCAGGTAAGTCATTTGCGTAAATATAAAAGAGTATGGGTCCAGTACCGAACCTTGTGGGACTCCAATATTGATCACGCTCTCCTCCGAAGGCACTCCGCAAATCCTGACCAGCCACCTTATATCCAATAGATAGGACTCCAGCAATCTGATGCTCTCCTGACCAAAGCCATACTTTGCAAGCTTCCGCAAAAGGATCCCATGATAAACGCAATCAAAGGCTTTGCTCAAGTCACACAGAAGAACAAATTCACACTGTAAACGATGAAAACATTCGATGACAGATGACACCAGGTCCAAGATACCCAGCACCGTACTCTTATCCTTTCTGAAGCCAAATTGACTGTGCGAAAAATAGCAATTGGCCTCAAAGAAGTGAACAACCTGCAGTGCCATGCATTTTTGCAAAATCTTGGAAATAATAGGCAACAACGATATGGGCCTGTAATTTTCTGGCTCGTTTATGTCCCCTTTTTTGAAGATAGGATTTACTACTGCACACTTAAGCACAGACGGAAAGACACCTTGGATGAAACATTGATTAATTAATTTGGTGAGCGGGAAAACAATAATATTTTTAGCTGCTTTGATTAGTTTCACAGTTAAACCAAATATATCTCGGCTATTTTTTTCTTTAGACCATTTATAACATCTCGGAGTTGACGGTATGTTACAGGATCAAATTTAAATTTCTCTGTTGGCGTTTTATCCTTTAGGTGATCTAATAGGTCTTTATTTAATATTGGAATATTGTTTGTTAGTTTTGAGCAATTTGAGAAAAATAGTTGTTAATTTTTTTTTGGTGATATATTGCTTCTAGATTCGGAAGAATGTTTGGTTGTTCCGCGATGATTATTTATGATACCCCACATGGCTTGCCCAAGGTTGCTAGAAGAAAGAACAATGTTGTCATTAGTTTTAATTTTTGCTTTGCGTATTGCCTCTTTGTATTTCTTTTTAAAGTTTTTGTATGCATTCATGAATTCTGGGACCCTATATTGATGAGCAAGATCCTCTTTAAAAAATAAAGCTGATCCCTCATTTCCCTTAGCTCTTCTGTAAACTAGCCAATCTTTTTACCCTGATCTAATCGAACCCCATATATTTTTTCTTGATAGCATTCCAGGTATGCAGTCTTTAGGACAGTTATAAATTTAGAGAATTTTTCTTCCACATTCATACAGTTTTCATTTATAAAACTCCAGTCACACTCTGATATTATATTATGAAAATTAAACATAATGATTTATTGGTCTACATGTGAAGCTACTTTTTGTGTTGCTTTGCTAACATTCTATTGGTGTAAATTCCATAGTCTGCCCACGATGGTCTGAGAAACCCAAGTCATGCACCTCTGCAAAAGAGACAGCCAGACCAGAGTCCAGAAAGATGTTATCAAGGCATCTCCGAGCTCTAGTGGGCTTAAAGATGGTCTGTTTCAGGTTGAAACTTTCCATTAAAGCAGAGATTTTATGTGAATTCAGATCATTACCTAAAAGGTCAACATTAAAGAAACCTGCCAAGACAGTCTGTCTATTTGTGACCATTTTAGCCAGTACCCCACCCATGCAGGCCAAAGAGGTGTCAAAATTTCCCGATTGGCAGCGATACATTTTGACTACATTAATAATAAAATCCTTAATACAAATACAGCAATACTCTGGACATTTTTCAACATTAAGTTCAGAACTAACATTTAACACATTAAAATTAAAATTTAGAGATCTTTTTACAAAAATTGCTCTTCCTCCACCAGTTGAGTGTGATCTTGAAGAGGAATGTGCCAGTTCGTAGCTTGCTATCTTGAAACAGTGTAGTTCTGCTCTGTTATGCTAAGCAGATCGACGTGAGCAATAAAAGCTGTATACCTCAGAGATTGCACATTTGCATGGAATATTTTTAGATTTACCTCCTGTTAATTTTCTGGGATTTTAGTAGCACCTCTCCCTGGCTTTGAACATTCAGAAAATGGTTGATTATAGATCCTTGTGGCCACAGCTCAGAGCACAGAAATTTGGGTCTATCCTCTATTGGTACTGTCAACTTAAAGGAGCTACGGTATTTTTCCCTTTTGGTTCTTATTTTCTCACATTTGCAGTCAATATCTGGATATTCTGTTTTGAGATAGCCTAGAACATTATGCTCCGTAGTTTCTGGGGACAATCCTGACAGGAACAAGAAAGCCATTCTCTGTGCAGGTTTGATGGCTCCCTCATTTGTACCCTTTAGGGACTCAGGTCGTTTTGCTTCACCAGTTTTTTCCGCTCTTTTCGTCTTTCTACTTTGGAAAATTTGCCATTCTTCATCGCCACTTTGTTTATTTAGATTTTTTATGATAGTGGGTCCATGCTTATCATTATGTTGTTGTTGTGACGCGCTTTTTGTACGTCGAGCCGGTAGTGTACGGACTCTGAACTGCGCTTCGTTGGCATCGCCATAGTCACGTGCTCCTCCAGACGAACCCGGTGTTACTCCAAGCTGTGCTGTCGGTTCGTTTTTATTTTGAAGTGCCGTGTCCAGATCCGAACGAGAGGGTTTGCCGACAGGGCTTGTAGACACTTGCTGGTTAAAAACTGGTGGTGGTTTCGGTGTGTTTCAATTCTTTTCTAGGCTTGATACCTTTTCAATGATGGTCTTTTCCATCATTTTCCATCTGTTTATACATTTTCTCGAAATTTTCCTGATAGATTTCGGTTTGCAGCTCGCTTATTTTCTTCTTCAAGTTCTCGATTTCTTCATTCTCGATTTCTTCATTGTCGCGGGAGTTTTTTGCCCATACCCCCCATTGAATTTGGCCTTTACTGCCACTGGTCACGTGTAGCCCTGTAATTCGAAGGACAGATGATTGGTGGTAACTACCCGAACACTTTATGTACGTTACACCGATTTTTTCCACGTTGCTTTTGCAGTATTTGCACTTTTTACGCTCCGTGTCCGATAGGACGTCATCGACCGGCGCCATCTTTGATGACTATTGAATCATCACAAAAATGGTTGGGTTGATGGTGATAAAAATTTTTGCTAGTTCTATTTTTTGCGAATAGTAATCCAGGAAGGGCTGAAAATTCTAAATACATGATTCTTATTTATCATCATAGAAAACTTTAATAAATTGTAAAAATGGAAACTATATATATGATTTATTTAAAATGTTTATTTGAAACTCCTTGCTTTCAAAATTTTCCACTTATTTTATATTTTACGTCTTCTAGTATATTGTTTCTGCAAATGTTTTCAAGACAAACTTATTTGGAACCGTATGCGACGAAGGAGGATTACAAAGTGATGGAAGGAATAAAGAAACGGAAAAGGAAGTTTATATAATTAGGCAACACTTAAGTTCATTCTCAAAATATGTTTTTCATTATTGTAGAAGTGAAAAGAAGTCCACATTTCTAAATCCTAATCTGAATTTGCAAAGATGTATGATTTATACAAATCATTTTGTCCTGCACTGAGCGCGTCAGTTTGGCAATGTCCAAATCTATATTTTATTCAGATTTTGACCTCAGATTTAAATCGCCAAAGAAAGATACTTGCATAGTTTGCGACATATTTAGAGCAATGTTGTCAAATTTTTCAGATGCTGAAAAGGAAATCTTAAAATGATGCTCATTTGAAGAAAAAGTTGCATCTGAGAAGGAGGATGAAAAAAGACTAGTGTGAAGTTGGAAACCTTGACTTTCGATATGCCAAAAATTCCTACAGGAATTGATTACTGAACTCAATCTGTTTAATTTGGGGATTCATGTAGAAAGCCGAAATCAAGAAAATTTTAATATCTGGACAGAAAATATTGCTGGAAGAGGTAGCCAGGTACCCTGAAAAATATATCAGAGAATATGTTTGCCCACTCAGTTAAGTAGTTGAGATTATGGCCTGTCTCATATGGGGAGCAACACCGCAGTATCAAACTTGTTTGTGTCGTTTATTTTCCGGTTTTACAATAATACTAGCAACAACCACTTCTTCACTCACTTCATCATTCAGTATCACGCATTCATCTATCTCATCCTTGTAACAATATGAATGAAAGTGCTTTATTGTCCAAGGATTATTACGATGAATAAATCTTATTGACAAAGCATGATTAAAATTTTGACACATACACAATTTTGTAGTCAATTGAATCTTGACACAAATACATATACGCTAAGTACAAAAGTACCACACTTAACAGAATACTAAGTAATACATGGCACACCTAGCATATCTAAATACTATCCTGCTTAAAGAATTCATCAATGCCATAAAATGCCTTCGACAACAGCCGGTCCCTCAACTTCTTCCTAAACATCCTCAGATATAGGCTACGTCTCATCTCCAAGCTTAGGTGGTTATATATCTTTAAGCCATTATAAATGAAGGAGTCTCTAATGAGGCTCAGGCGAGGGATAAGTAGGGGCACATGGTCTATCTGTCTTGTGAAATGGATTTGTTGGCGATTAGGAAAATCGGTTTTGTTTTTATGAATAAGGCAAGCAGTTTCTAAGATGAATAAACAAGCAAGGGTTAGTATATTATTGGAAATAAAAAGAGGCTTGCAATGAGCTCTAGGATGGGCATTGCATAAGTTTTTCACTGCTCTTTTCTGAAGGACGAAGACTGATTGGAATAAATACCTTGAACAGCCACCCCAGAATGTAAGGGCATATCTGAGGTGTGATTCAACATTCGCAAAATAAATGTTACGGGCGAAGTGTTTCGCCATTCTTGGGAGGTAATACGAATAGAGTAGCAGCCAGAGGCCAACTTTTTATTTAATCTTAGAATGTGATGCTGAAACTTTAGGCTATCGTCCAAAATCAGCCCAAGGAACCTAGAATTATCAACAGAAGTAATAGAATGATTATCTATCTCAATGTTGTCTACCATACAGTTAAACCCAAGAATATGAGTCTTCGACAAGTTTAGACAGAGAAGATTAGAGTCGCACCAGTCCTTAATTTTATAGATGTCGGACAACATATCAGCCCTAAGTTGGTCTACGTCGTGACCACCCCATGAATCAGACGCATCATCCGCGAATGCCGTGATGGAACCAGACAAGTCAAGCTGAAGAAGATCGTTAATGAAGACCAGAAACAAAGTAGCTCCCAAGACAGAGCCCTGAGGGACACCGCATGGAACACTCTGCTTACTGGACGAAACACCCCCCAAAAACACAAACTGAACATGATCCGAGAGAAAGGATTGAAACCACTCAGAAGCCACACCACGGAAGCCATAAACCGATAGTTTCCGCAGCAGTATACCGTGGCTCACGCAATCAAACGCTTTAGATAAGTCACAGAACACTGCCGCGGAGGTCTCCCCTCTGTTGATACCCCGAAATAAATTCGATAAAAGATCAAACATAGCATCAGATGTACTCTTACCCTGTTGAAAACCATACTGGTGTTGATTTATTATCTTGTGTTTAACTAAGAAAGAAGTAATTCGTTTACGCGCAAGGGTTTCAACCAGTTTCGATAGTGTGGAAACAAGAGAAATCGGCCTATAATTTGACGGGGAATCATGGTCACCTCCCTTGAAGAGGGGAATGACTCTGGCAACTTTCAGGCTAGACGGATAAATCCCCGTCCCAAATGATACCTCAATGGCGGAAGACAACGCAACAATGGCGTCCATTGGTAACTGAGCCATTATGTTCAAGGAAATTCCGTCCTCACCAGCAGCCCTCCTGTTTTTCATGGATTTGATAGTTTCATCCACTTCTTGAGGTGTGGTCGGAGAAAAATAAAACGTCTCAGGAACATGGGCGTTGAGGAGATAAGATAGAGAGTCAGTTGCAGGGTGCAAGTCCTTAGTCAAATTTTCGGCAACTGTGCAGTAGTAATTATTGAGGTCGCGTGCATTAATGTTGGATATTTTGATATTATTGGAAACTCTCCCAGTTATTTCACCAACAATGGACCAAGACTCTTTTTGCTGGTTGTTGGAATTACGCAAGCGTTTGGAATAGTACATCTTTTTTGCATTTTTGATAACTTGCCTGTACATCCTTCTGTACCCAAAGAAATAAGACCGGACCATTTCATTATTAGGGTACTTTTTCCGCACAGTATTCCAAAACCTTAGATTAGACGACGATGTGCGAATGCCCTTGGTCAACCACCGCTTGCGATCCCTGCTCCGTACCCTCAGACAGCGAACCGGAAAGGAAACATCAACAATGCTGGCCAACGACTCGTGGAAGTAGTGCGGGGGATCTCCGCATTCAATGTAGAGTCCCAATCGAAGGAAATGCAGCTCTCACGAAACACTCGGAATCCTTGCGCGCTGTAGATCCTACCCGGTCTACTCACTCCCGACAAGGTATTACATGCTAGAGGAATACTTGCTACAATTGCATTATGGTCTGATAAAGCCGGATCAAAAACGTCACATGGAACAGCATCGCAGACGTTAGAGGCAATGTAATCAATTGTAGTAGATGACGCGTCCGTTACACGAGTGGACTGATGGACATGCATGCTAATATTGAAAGAGTTGAATAAGTTATGTAGTGCCAAGGTCGAACGATTATTAATGTCTTCAAAATCAATGTTTAGATCACCAGTTAAAATTATTTTGTGTTTTAGTGAAAATTTTGACAGAAGAAACTCCAGTCGATCTAAAAATATATAGAGATTGCATCCAGGAGAGCGATAAATGCATATTATAAAGCAATTTGATTCTCTGGAGTGTATAATTGAGAACTCAAACTCCCTCTCAACGAGCATGTTATCAAACTTATCAAAGTGGTCAAAAGCCTGAGATACCGCTCACTCACAAGGGCGATAGTATCCCCGTACCCTCTACTCAACCTACAAAACCGCGAACATATAAAGGCTCATCTGGCTTAAGCCAATGTTCTGTCAATAGAACAATATCAGGATAATTTAAACTTTCTAAAATAACAAAAAGTTCGTCAATTTTATTGCGAATTGACTGGATATTTAAGAGCAAAATTGAAATGCTCGTGTCATTTTTTACTCTAAAAAAGAGTTGTCAGAAGCAGATTTGTCAGAATCCAGACATACAGGCGGAACGCCGACCTCTAAAGAAGAGTTATTTACTATTGAGTAGTCACTAATGCAAATGTGTTTCAAATTGGACAAAGTGAAAACAGCCGTGAGAACACGGCTAGCTAGCACATAATTAACGAGATTCCGACAAAGATGCTTTTTACTAAGTCTATGCCTATTGCCTAAAACAATGTTGTCGAAAATTCTGATTGAAGCATGACTGCTATGGAGAAATTGTTAGCACACATTGACAAAACTGATATAGCCACTAGGAACTGATTTTTTATAAGTGAAAGAAAATATTAAGTTACTTCACATCGTGGGGGTATTGTCATATAGTAGTCACTTTTTGACTGTAAGGTTATGGTTACTTTATTATTTTTACTACAGATGGAAATAAAAACTTTCTTGTAATCAATTACTGCTCCGTATCTCGAGAAAAAATCGGCACCTAATATACCATGTATACTATCGTCAAACGTATCAACAATAAAAAAATCATTATTAAATTTCTCAGCATTTATCATAAACGAAATATTTGTCGATCCTACTGATAATATTGAACTAGAAGCTTCTTTTATATCTATTTTCTTAGTTGTGTTTATAATTTCACACTTACTCAAATATTGAGCAAAAATGCAACTAATACTCGCCCCGGTATCAATTAAAAATGACAACTCGTCCGTTCCATACCTTATGCTTATGTAATTTAATGCATTAATATTTAAATTAAATACTTTTGAATTATTAACATTACGACCCTCGAAAAAATTGCTGATAGTTACGATTTATTGTCTGTTTATTATTCTCGTCGTTTGAAATACAATTACTAAAGAAACAACTAACCACATTTTACCAATAAAGACAGAATTGACTCAAGAACTGCAAACTGAATATTCCAAAATATGCAAAGGGATATAAACCTTCACTGCTAAATAAAATATATAGAAGCACTGCCCGGCCGAATGATAAATCATTATCATCTAAAGAGTTAAGAGATTTGAAAGAATTGTTTTAGATAGTACCAAAAAACACAACAGGAATCTATAAATTTTTATCCATCCCAAGACGCTTACAGTCTGAAGACCATGTAGATGAATTTAATGCAATTTAATATTCCGATATAGAAATAAGAGAAACTGATATAATATAAGCTGTGTACAAAATACTGTTATTGTTATTTTCTTTGTTTTGAATAAAACGACAATTAAAAGTGAGAACCCACATTTTTTACATTTTACGGTGGTTCCTTAATAGGCTTAAATACTAAAAGTTGTTACCCTAAGAGACTTAAACCCAACTACTTCAATCATCAAAAATTCGTTAGCTTAGTGGTTCGGTTCAATTACTACAGATTGTTACTTTGCTAAGTTTCTCCAAACAATTTGGTGGTGCCTTGACCCAATATTGCATAACACCATCCATATACTTAATTATACATTGCCATTTAAAGCTTTCTAAATCCATCAATACAGATGCCGTATTTCCATGTGATGTTATAATTATATCTATTATAATTGGTTAATACGTTTATTCGAAAACTCTTTACCATTATCCACACGCAGATTTTAAAGGTTTTACCATCTATGTTATATTTCTTTAACCTTTATGTGACTGAATGGGTACCCGGGTACCCATTCGGCTTTTAGATAAGACTATTTTTTTTTGTTTAAATTCGTTGACGTTTGTGATTTCCTCACATTTTTAAAATAGTTTTTTCTGCACAATGTTACTATTTGAATTGTATGTTTACGGTATATTTGAAAAAATTAAGGTTCACAGTTTGTACACCCACAACTGATGGTTTGGATACCGGGGTACCCCTATTAGATTTTTATGTATATATGTATTCTAGTAGCAAAAATAAAAACGCAAAGTTTATCTGAATCTCTTTAATAGTACAAAATGTAACAAAAACTAAGAAAATCTTACATTTAAGGTCAGTTGGTTTGTTGGTCACATTTTTCACATAAAATTTGACTACAGAGTGTTCATTACAAACTGATTTGCAGCGGGATATACATACTTTACGAGACATCCTTTGTTTGTGGTTTAATTCTCGACAAATTTGGCATTTACCAACCACCATAACACGCCTAGAAGTATCACGTCTTGATGGTTCTCTGGCTCGAGTAACAATGGCTGGATCTAGAAATGGTTCTTGCCTCCTAAGAACCATTTCTAGAGGCTGACGTGTAAAATAACTACCAACAACTTTTGGAGTAAGAGATCGCATTTGTACAGAAGGCAAGCATAGAGTTCATTAGGAAGATCCTTTAGAAATATTTGACGTTGATCAGTTGCTCTAAAATTTAGATTGTGTTCCTTATAAATGCAATAAGAAGCCAAGCCAGCAACGTCCATCATGTTGAAAAAAAATTACAATGACCAACGATTTATTTTCCGTTTTACTGTATACTCGCCTAGAATCTTATCCATGGTGTCAACGCTTTCTTTGTTTGATTATAAAAATGGCAGTATCATCTTCATGGCCTGTTGTGTGCATCGTTGGTTAAAGAATGACATATTTGTTCTTTTTTGGAACATGGGAACATAATGTGGAACCTTTGTTGAATGCGAAAATGGATGAGTTTATAGGTCTATCTTTAAATGCGTGCATATTAAGAGGTAAAAATATCTTATTTCTTCTGAGAGTCCTTACCAAAGTCATATTCCATGAATTCAAAGTACCGGCCAGCTGCAAACTTGTAAAAAAATTATCCCCTCGTTACATGTCTTCCCGATCCCTTATATTTTACTACTACATCCAAATATGTGCGCTCACCGACATTTACCTGACGTTCACCACCTGGTGGTTTTCCTGTGTATAGCGAAGAATCAGCGGGTAGGACCAGGCTACCAAGGACCACAAAAACTATATGTTGCTACATATAATACGAGAACACCTCTACAAGACCAGAAGATTTTTGAGCTAGAGGAGGAACTTAGCAGAGTACAGTGGGATATAGTAGGTCTTAGCGAAATCAGCCGAAGAGGGGAACAATAGCTGAGACTGAAATCAGGAAACACGTTATACTTTAGACATATCTGAGGAAGGAGTGGGTTTTATAATACACAAAAGACATAATGATAAGATCCATCACCTTGGGTATATAAGCCCTAGAGTTTGCTTTTTGGTGCTTAAGTTAAACCAAGGATACAGCATTAAGATTATTCAAGTCTATGCACCTACATCAACATATTCTGATGAAGAAGTGGAGACCTTTTACGAAGACGTTGCCATGGCAATGTCTAAGGTGCCAACGCATTTTACAGTAGTAATCGGAGATTTTAATGCGAAACTTTGAAAAAGTTAGGACGTATGTGACTTTGCCCTTGGAAAGTATGGGATAGGAGAGTGTAACCATTTCAACATGACAGAGGAAAACTCCTATTGCAATTATTTCTTGATAACGATAGAACACCGCCTTAATGATATGAATACCTTCCTTCAGAAACCTCAGCAATGAAAATGGACATGGATTAGCCCCGACGGAAACACGAAGAACCATAGCTGAAAAGTCGCGAAATATAGACACAAAGGATATAGAAGACCTAAACAACACAATACTACAATCATTACAAGAAGCCCAGCAAATATACTGTACCCAGCGAAGTGATAAAGAGGAAAGGATCACAGTGAATACCTTTACTTTTAAGATCGTTAACGGAGGCCTATGTTCAGCAGTGGACGAGAGAGGCTGTTTGAAGAAGAAGACGAAGAAGGAGTTGACCTTGTAAAGAATAAGCATTTGCCGCATCGCAAGCCCCAAAATTTTTATTCCATATTTTGCTGGTTTCGATGGAATATCCAATATATTAGATACACTTAGTATGTCCCCTGTAAGGAAAGAATTGTTCGTTCGTCTACTGTTATACATTCTTTTAACTTGTAGTTTCATGCCAATTTTGAATTTAGTATATTCCAAAAATCTCGAATTGGGGCAGCTTTATCCGTTTTGGTACGTTCGGCTCGTGTCTTCTGATCATCAAAACGAATAAATCTGAGAGACATTTTAAACCGATCACGAGACATGGCCGCATGAAATAGAGGTAAGCTTCCACATTTCAGATACGTATTCCTTATTAGACCTGTGTACGCCAGCAGCAATAACAATTACTAAAAATGCATCTAATTCCACTTCGGTAAATGGAATAAATACTTTTGGGGTTGGTACGTTGGGACGTCGATATTTCTCTGCTAATTTGGTTACATTCGACGATACTTTTCTACTTTTCTGGTTAGTGTACCTTGGAATTAAGGTACACATTTCTGGAGATATAATAGACTTGAAAATTTCTCGGGCCGTATATGAAAGACTAAAGGATGGTGAGCCACTTTTCTCGCGCAGAATGTTATGACCAATTAATGTGTTACTCCACTCAGTACCATCCTTGCCAGCCCAAGGGATTTATATGGACGCTTCTGCTTCGTCAACGTTATCATCGGATTCAGACTCTTCTTGCTCAACTACAGGCTCCCTTTCGATATCAGATTCCTCGGATTCGGCACCTGATAATTGTGGAACATATTCATCTTCATGGAAGCAATAAATAGCTCTTCATCAAATAACTGTTCTACTGCTTCATGTAACTCTGTAGAAGTTATCCTGCAATAATAATATTGCGATTTACCTCAATATTGTTATCATTATTAAAAATTTGTCAGATTCTCTCCTTGTGAGGAGGTTCAGTGTACCAACCATCGGCTGTTAGCAAGATCGCGGCTTCTATTTTAATTCACAGGCAAATACAGGAATTTTCTAACTAAGTTGCTTGTATTTAGGAGGACGGATTTCTGAATTTGGGTAATAGTATAAGGGTGGATATTAAGCTGTTTGAGGTTTTGGGCGAGAGTTCTCGGTACTACACCTGTTGTGGATATAACTATAGGCACGATAGTGACTTGATCTTGTAGCGACATTTTCTTGATCTCTTCAGCGAGTTCACCATATTTATTTAATTTCTCACCATAAAACATCAATGAGGAATGTTTGCTTTTGCCTCTTTAGGATAAGTGTAATATCAGGTCTATTGGCGAGGATGGTACGGTCAGTTATATGGAATACCCTAATATTGAACAACCCAAGTGTGGCAATACCGCCACAACGTCGCCAATACATTGATACCAATACAATTTGCAATCCTCATTCTCCAGGATAGCTGATGGTGTGTACTCGTAATATGTAGTGCTGGTCGCCAGGAGATTGTGATGAAGAGCTAGCTTGAGATGTACGATCTTTTCTACCTGGTTGTGCCTATGGGTGTAATCAGTGGCTGACATCATCCTACAACCCGATGTTATATGCTGAATAGTCTCGGATGCGCTGGCGCATTTCCTGCAAGTGCCGTTTCGTGTGGCTGGATCCTTGACGATAAACTAGGTAGTTTTTGTTGCGACCACCTGATCCTGGATCGCAATAATGAAGCCTTCTGTCTCGGAAAACAAGTCCCAACGACTGAGCCACTAGTTTGACGCTTCTTTGTCAACATGTTCTTGGCTCAAGTCATGAGGATGTATCCCGTGGAGCACCTTGTGTTTCCAGGAGTATTTGAGATCCTCGTTCGTAGGCACAGCAGTGTGATAATCAACTAAGGGTCCATTACGTTGTAGGTCAAGAGGCGTATAATTATTATCAGAATGAGAGATAGCTATAAAATGAGGATGTATCCTGTTTCTGATTGAAGTACCTTCTGAGGTTGATGATCTGCTTACTGTGGAGTCGTTTGAGGTTGATGATACCTTATCCATCTTCATATCTTGGAAGTGCAAGACGCTCTAGGGCTGCTTTCGGGTGATGTGCTCGGGACTTAGTTAGTCTTGTCGGAATTTTCCTCTCCAGGTCTTCTAAATCTGTCTTGGTCCATTTTGTCACTCCGAACGTATGTGTTAGCGTAGAGATACCCCTGGAGTTGATG
The DNA here is from genome assembly GCA_016904865.1 of Pissodes strobi. Lineage (NCBI taxonomy): Eukaryota > Metazoa > Arthropoda > Insecta > Coleoptera > Curculionidae > Pissodes > Pissodes strobi. Next base: position 11,248 of record MU184351.1, on the reverse strand, counting down.
GCGTTGCACATATTCTTTCCAGACAGTTTGGTTTTCAGGTTCTTTTTGACTCGATCTGTGAATTTCTTAGTAGTTTGGTCCTTTGTTCGTTTATGCTCAATATTTAGGCATTGTTATTATTATTATTATTATTACTAATATTAAAACTATTGTTTTTATTATTACGTATAAATATTCGTCGTAGCATTCCTAGGGCTCCGACACACCCAGGGCGATACGCAAAAGGCCTAGTCGTAGCGAAGGCCACTCCTCGCGTCCGCTCGGTCAGTGACCTTCGGCCAAACCCAGTTGCCTCAATAGATGAAGAGTCCCAAGGACTACTGCTTTCTGCATCTTCATCGCTAGTTGTTTCGATGATTCTCCGCAAGCTAGTATATTCTGCAGTTCCGTTAGCATCGAGTCCTTGATTCCTCCTAAAACACCGACAATTAGAACCACCATCCTTACCCTCCATTCGGGGTACAATCTGCGTAACTTGCCAATTAATGGATTGAACTTGGAAAGATTTTCTCGCTCCTAATGAGAACGTTGGTTTCCGCCGGGACAGAAAATTCAATGACAAACATCGAGCTATTCTGCTTGTCCAACAGTACTATATATATCAGGCTTGTTAGCCTGGAGTCTGGCTATTGTGGGAAAAGCGAAATTCCAATAAAGGCGGCAGTTATCATCCTGGCAAGCCAATAAACATCCCTCTGTCTCAGACATCAGGCCAGCGGATCTAAGGAAGGAGAAAGGTAATTCTCGAGATAGGCTGAGATCTGCGATGTTCCTGTAAAAAACATCGTGTTGTGGTTTGCTGACGTGATCCAAAAGCAGCTGTTATTCTGCAGTTTTCACTTGACGTGTTACCTGAGAGGGTTCCAATCTCGTGAGGGATTACTCGTCATCTACCGCGAATCTGAGACCCAGTTCCTCCGCAGCCTTACTTGCAGCCTTAAAGAGAAAAGCTCCGACACTCGCTGCTTCGTGGCCCCGAACAAGCTGCAGCAGTGGATCCGCACTGCTGGCTACCTTGCATGCCAAACTTACGGTTAATCTATCACTCAACCTCTCCAAACTCAAAAGGCCTCTTTCCCCCTTGGTGACGTGAGAGGTAAATGCTTGAGACCGATGTGGCTGCTTCTATTCATATGCATCATCTTGCGTGTGCCTATATCCAGTTCCCGTAATTCCTCTCGCCTCCACCTGAGCACACCAAATGAATACAGGAGAACTAGAATGGCAAGCATATTCGTCGCAGCAACTGATCAAGGAAGGCTGAGATGTCCAGATTTTCCAGAGGCGCTGCCTATACTTACTTCGGAGCACTTTCTTGTCGTGTCATACATTCGGTGTTGATCGACGCCAAGGTATTCATCAGTTTCGCCGTCTTCTCAGTGATGAAGTATGCTTCCATCAGTAAGTTGCTTGTTGTTGGGCTGGTCCACGCATCGACCCTTCAAAAGTCTCAGAACGGCGCACTTGTCCAATCTAAACTCCATACCTATGTCTCGAGTATATTCTTGCACCACTTTCAGAGACTGTTGTAAATCTCGATCACCCGTATAGCTTAAGATCATCCATATAGAACAGATTGTGACTTTATGTGTGCGATTTCCTGGTGGACCGCTACGATATCCGCGAGTCTTCCGAAGAGCCACCTAAATAGGAAGTAAAGAGATGCAAAACAGCAGATGGCTGAGAGTGTAGCCCTGAAAAAATTCCTTCTTAAATGCTACCAAGTCTCTTGTTACTTTCGTGTTTCCATATGTTATCGAAAATGTTGACTTCCAGAGCAGCATTAGTTGTTCAATGCATCTTACCAAAGGGATAGGTACAGATAGCGTTTCTAATAGATGCAAGAGTTCATTTGAAGCCATCGACATGTTTCGTTTATATTGGATTGAGTCTTGTGTGATGCACGACCTGTCTATCAGCAAGTTCTCTTTACGTTACCTGCCTCGAATCCCTTTCTTCCTCCGCGCCGCTCAATCACGTCATCCAGGATTGATCCCACTGACGCCAACAACCTAGCATACCTAATGCGGGTGGATACGTTGTAGAAGGTATTGAGACAGGTGATAGGCCTGTAGTTCTTTGGCTCAGCTAGATTGCCCTTCTTCAGTATTAGACTTGTTCTCCCCTCGACTAACCATCCAGGAATCGGCACATTTCCATTGAACCAGAAGGTGAATATTCTGGCAAGATGTGGGGGGGGGTGCTTGGAAATTTCCACCAGAAGTTGTTAATGCCATCAAGACCAGGAACTGTGAAGTTTTTACCTTCGAGCGCTTTTCTTATCTCTTCCTGAGATTGTCTTGTTGAAATCGGATAGAATAAGAACTTAAATAGACCAATGATGGTGTATTTTCCTTTATGAGTGCCATGCTTTCGTAGATGTTTCTCCAGAAATGCCCCACTTCAGTGGCTGACGGCGGGTTATTGATCACAGGCTGTGGGTTATCAAGTAGTCTAGAGTGTTTGGTGCGGAAGGTGTTGTTATCTCTGATTCCTCTAGTTTTCTTGATTAGGCTCTTTTTTTAACCCCTAAAGAGCGTATACGATCGAGGCAGCGCGGTTTGATTGTGAGTAGAGTTACCTTATTCAGAGTGTGGTGTTCCCAGGCAAAGTTGCCTTGCTATTCTTCTGATCTTTTCCGTGAAGGACTGCCTAGTGGTGATATATTCGACAACACACTGTTTACGAGAAGCCTGTTGCCGTGCCAAAAAAATCTTATTGGCAATTTTCTCAATTCAGCGCTCAACCTTGCGAACCGTGCCCGCAAAGCAGTCACCATGGGCATTTGGTACCAGTTGACTAGCGGCGCGGTAAACTTCGTTGTTAAGAGTTACTATATCAGGTATTTCTGGAAGTTCATATGCGATAGCTACATCCATGTTAGTGATGCCCTGCGATTTGCTATGACATTTGATGTTGATTCTTTTGTCCTCAGAGATAATAATAATATTAATAATAATAATTATTATTATTCTAATTATTATTATTATTATTATTTTATAAAAAACTTATCACGCGACTGCAACTCCGATGCACTTACCCACGGGTAAGCAAAATATACCATGACAAAATGTAATACAGTAGGTACCCGGGTACCCACTCCGTCTTATAAAGGTATTTTTCCCCAGTCATGTGTTAATCTGTTAATTCGGATTTTTTTACTTGATCACGGGCCGTTTTCTAGAAAATCAATCTTGACTTTTCCATTATTTTTCAAATGTATTACACTAAAAATCAGGTTTGCTTATAAGTTGGGTTTAAAATTTAAGAAAACATCTCATACATATTTGTAAGGCATATAAATATCTATAAGAACGAATTTGTATAAGTGCCGCATGTCTTCAACATAAATACACACGTCACGTTGTTGCAGGGGCCACGTGCATCCATGGCTGATATTCACGTGTATCTTTATTTCAAACCGTATGTTTTTGCTATGGATGAATGCTTTGTACATATCTTTGCCGAAGCTTACATGAAAAGTTTGAAATGGATTCTAATGAAAAAAATAAGGCAAACAATAATATTTTTGACATGTAATCATCTCAACTTCTTCATTTTCTCTTAAACAATGTCGGCTTTGGGAGTTGATCTGCAACTCGAATAGTAACTGCGATATGCAGTCATTCGGTTATAAGAAGTTTCTTAAATTTTGGAATTGACATATTGTTTGCAACTTCCTGGTGCAATATGTAAGCATTCATCATTGGCGTACCAAGCAGCTTCAGATGAATCTATCCCTAAATTGATTAACAACTCTGTAGATTTCACAGACATGTAGATTTCACAGACATGCAGGTTTTAACGGTGTTTAAATAATAGTATGTTATCCGGAAAATGATTGGCTTCGCAACAAGCATAAAACGTAAAAATTTAGAGAGTGACGTAGGCCAGGAATTATAAAATTCTAAAAAAATAACTTCAGTTATTTTATAGAAAGTTTATAAAACTGCGTCTGCTAAACTGTTGATTTTCAACTGACCTGAAAGATTTACATTTATTACGGCTCAATAATTAGTTTTGGCTTTTGTACACCATCTCTTTACCTTACTATAAGAAGTTCGGAATTGTGTTTAGTACTGAAGTCTGAAACTACTTTTGCATCCATCCATTTGAGAACTACAACACTTGTATTACTTTCAGCTCCGTCTTTTGCAGTTTTTTAGTAATAACATCTTTGGATTTGAGCTTCCTGTTTGCGCGTAAAGTTCTTGCTAAATGCGTCTTTTGATCTCTTCAGAGTTATACCCAGATTTAGCAAATCATTCATAAATGTCATTACTACTCCACATGCAACATGTTGACCATCAGTTTTCTCAGTTCCCCAATTATAAGTATTCTTTTTATTGAGACGTAACGTGAATAGCTTTATCCCGATTTTATGGCGTTTGTTTTTATATATTGCCCAAAAGTCAAACGCCCTCTAAAAGGATCTAGAGTTTCATTAATACAAAGATCGTCTCGAGGAATAAAAGGAGCTTGAAAAGTGGCTATAAGTTTGTCACTGAGCGGGCGTATTTTATGGAGTAAATTTACTACGATGTCTTCGTTATTATTAATGGACCATTTTTAGCAAGAGCTAAAACCGATTTCTGCTCATGAACTGTTTTATGTTGCTACAGTATAGCACTATCATTATGCCTAGATATTTGTCCTCTAAATCAATCTCATCCACATGATAATTCCAATGAATCTCCGGATTTCTTCTCAATTGGTGTCTATACAATTTTTAATTATCGATTTTTGTAAAACATTCATATTCTAGCATTGTTCTGCGTAACAATTTGTTTTAAAAATAATGATATCGTCCGGTACAATAAGTTTATAAAAATCATATGGAGTTTTATTAAAAAGTCATCCCCACTTAGGGAAGGTGGGGATCTTCTAAAGGTATCAAATTATCCACTCGAAACTGATAAATAATTATATTGTTTTAATTAGTGAAGAGTTTGAGTAATATTTTCTAACACTTGAAAACCAAAAAGTACCTTGCGTGTGTCGGACTAGGCCACCGGTCTCGGAAAATAATTTGGGGCCTTTTCAATTTTCATTTAATTATCTGTTTTTCTCCTCAAAGTCAACAGGAAATTTTTGTTTTTTTAAACCACACATGCAAATTTGTCAGAATTTCCTTTTGCACGACATCTAATGGCGAATGCGTTCCAAGTAATTGCTAACAGTTGAATAAGTTTTTTCGGCAGTTTGATGGTATTTAGTGTCATCAAATCAGTAAGCGAGTGAAACAAGGAATACAACAACACGAAAAAGTCATGGGAGCCCTAAGCGCGGTCCTTCGGGGACATAATAAGATCATTATCCCCTCTCCTCCCAACAGCTCGAAAAGATAAAGATGGAAAATATAGGGCATAAAAAATTAAAGATTGTAACATTTAAAATTTCGTATATTAAAAATTAACTTAAATTTGGTTTATATTAGGCACATTTGAAATATTTTCGTTGCCAAATAATGTTCACGACTATTTAATCGAATTTCGACATCACTGCGCCATCTATTATAACTATTAAATGCAGTAAATTTCTAGCCTGATACCTGCTTTAATGTTTTCGACAAGAAACAGTGACTCTTGCGGCATCCGTGGGATACAGTGACGCCGCCGTTGTCCAAAATAACGTTCGTACTATTTCACTGACCTAATTGTACTAGAATCATTGTTACAATTTATTAACTTAATTGTATTATTACCTAAACCTACCTTAACTTTTTAACTTTAGCTTGGCTTACCTATAATTTACTTTATTTTGAATTGTCATTGAGGTGAGCTGGTATTATTTGATAGATAGTTGATGATATTCTTTACTAATTCGTTGATTAATTAATTTCATTGGGTTAGTTTCACTGTATTTGATTAATAGACTAATAGACACCAACTATTGTCTTACTTCACTATCTGATTTGATGATTTGAATAGTTTATTCATGTAAATTACATTAAATGTTTACACAGGCCAATCCAATAAGAATAAGCATAATTATCCCTACTCATCACAAAACAGCAAAAGCTCCTGCAACAGAACATGTCAAAGTAATCATCATCAGAAGACAATACAAAAGACATACTAAACATTCACAAAATACTGTTGTCAATAAAAGATCAGACAGGTGAAATTATTAAAACATTATTAAAATACTATTAAAATATTATTAAAATACCATTAAATTATTATAACCTCACACTACAAATTAAATTCATTAAAATTAAAGTTTAGAAATCCTTCGAAAGAATAGAAAGCTTTGCCTAACACTTTTTTCTACCGTTCTCCTAAAATGCAGTAGTGGGAGGGCTCTTATATGCACAGGCAATACCAAGGGCCATCCTGACACCTTCTAAGATGCCAGTATAGGGGGATGTGTTCGCGAATGTCCTCGTGAGTCCTGAACATGCTCAGGTGTCCCCTCACATACATCAAACACTGGTGTATGTACTGGCAAGACACAGTCAACACCCTCACGTTTGCCACAGACACATACCTCATTGGAAAAATTACTCTTGTTGTTTTGTCAACATTAAGTAAGAGCCTGTTCTAACAGAACCAAGCTGCAGCCCTCTCCTGCGCGCCCAGAGACCCGTCCAATGAAGCCTCCAGGTTTCAGCAGAGAGAGACACTATGGTGCCGTCAGCAAAGTGTATTTGGCGATTGCTTCATGGTCAGGAAGATCATTGATATAAATCAAAAATAGTATAGTGCCCAGAAGGGAACCTTGAGGAACCCCTATTGTAATTTCATTCCTTGTCGACTGCACCCCAGAGACCCTCACCACCTGATATCTGCCATCCAAATAAGACTGTATAAGATTGATGCTGTCAGGACAAACGTTGTATTTTTTTAGCTTTCGAACAAGAATCCCATGGTCGACGCAGTCGGACGCCTTGCTCAGGTCACAGAACGGGACGGAGTTTACTGCATGTTATGAAATGACTCCACTATAGCTGAGACAAGATCCAATATTCCCAAGACAGTACTCTTATTTCTCCTAAATCCAAATTGTGTTTTACAGAAGAAATTGTTTGACTCAAAGAAATCAACAATCTGAACTGCCATACACTTTTCCAGCACCTTTGGTATAATGGGCAAGATTGAAATTCAACGATAATTTTCTGGGGCTGATGGATCACCCTTCTTAAAAATCGGAGTGACACTAGCCACTTTTAAATTATTAGGAAATATGCTATTTTTAAGACAGATATTTATTAGTTTTGTCAAGGGTGAAATCAATATATTTTTTAATGTCTTTATAATTTTTTTATTAATACCATATATATCACAACTAGGTGTATGTTTTAGGCCATCAACGATCTCTCTAACCTCATTGAATGTTACTTCTTTAAAACTGAAAGCATTTACCGGTGTTACAAATGTATCAAAGTAACTGAGTGGATCAATTTTGTCCAGGGAATACCCTGTACTAGATTTTGAGCTATATTTGAATAGAAGTTATTAAAATCAACTTGTGTTGTATTGTGACTAGGTGTGGAGTTGCTATTTTTCCCCTTTTGCTGATTGATAATTTGCCGCATTGTCTTGGATGGATTTCCAGATATATGGATAAGGCGGTCGTTTGCAGTAATTTTAGCTTGCTCAATAGAACTCCTGTAACTTTTTCTATATCCTAAGTATGCCTGCTCAGCCTCAGCAGAGCCAGACTGATTCTTCAGCTCTCTGAGAAATTCACGCTGGTCACGCATTGCTCTCAGCTCGTTACTAAACCAATTAATATTGTTAGAATAGTCAGATCTCACAACATTGGACTTTTCTGGGAAACTCATGAGACATGCAGCCTCCAAGACGGAAACAAACTTCTCAGATATCTGAAGTGCATCAGTGTATTCATCTATAAAGCTCCGTGATGACTGATCCACAACATTATAAAATGTATACAAACCACTTTGTGTAATTGAGCTGCACAACCTCCTAGAATCCGCATGACCCACAGCACACTCAATCATACACTCCACTATCTCTCCCATCTGATCCGAAAGATTCATGTTGACAACTTCTGCTGACCGCAAGACTACGCCAGAACCTACAAAGACATTGTCCTAGCACACATCAAGTCGTGTCGTCTGAAATATTGTTTGTCTAAGACCAGAACCCTCCAAGACATCACAGAGCTGGGATGCTTCAACCCTATCTGTAATAAAATGAACATTGAAATCGCCCACTATTATCAGTTCCGCGCTACTTTTTAGACTGGATAAAATATTCTCGTCATATCAATATTCTGATCAGATATGAATGCCTCAAGCTCACCAGTCTTATGTCTTAGTGACCTAACATTGATATGCATGGCTCTTACCTTGTGATCAGTTGTTTCAGGACTTATTTTGTAGCTATTTGCCGGCGCTGTATTTTCTGAAAATGGTTTATAATAATTCTGGGTGGCATAGGTATTTGTCACAGATATTCTCCGGAACTGCAAGGTTAAAGGAAGCACGATGTCTATCGGCTTTTGTTTGAATCTTCTCACATCTACATTCCCTTTCCAGACCCTTACTTCGAAGAAATTCCATAATTTCATTCTTATTTACATCTGGTGCTAGACCTGAGAGGAAAAGAAAACTCACCCTTTTCGCTGTTTTTAACAGTGCTTTACTATCACTGCAGACTGCAGCCCCTCAGAGGATCCGGCCTATTAATTTTTTTCAAATTGTGTTGCTTTTGTGCTCTCTGTTTTTGAATTTCCCATTTTTCCTGGTTTTCTTCAACGTTAATAATTTGATGATGCTGCTTATCTCTACTGACATGTGCTGGGTCCAAATGGCCTACTACGTCATTCGCATCTGTGATTTCTGTGTTAGAACACGCACTTTCAATGTCGCTAACTTCAATCCGATCAGCAGCGCCCTCAAAAGAGGCATTTGCAAACACTGGAACTTCCTTTTCTTGAACTGATGCGGGGCGGGGGTCGGTGAGGGGACTGCGGGGAGGATTGAAAAACGTTTGTTTACCATTTTAGGCGGAATTTTCAGCTTTTGTTCTACTGCCAAATTTAGTAAATCGAATTTTCTTCTCCATAATAAATAATAATTTTCTTAAAGAATCCTGTTCTTGTCGTCCAATTCTTGTAATACGCAATTCTTTTAAATACGCAATTTCAACGTCCTTTGAGTCACATTCATCTGTAACTTCTGAATCGCCATGACAGCATTTAACGCGAGTTTCATCCAGAAAAACAAGCTTTTCAGCCCAGTCACGGGTGGCACATGATTTGTGGAATACATTTCCGCACATTATGCACACTATAGCACTAGATTTTTTTGATTAACACTCGTAGAACGTTTTTTGAACGGATTCACTTTTACGACGACCGCCAATCGGCGCCATTTTGTATACAAACATTGATTATCTTGGATTAATTTCACATTATTTAATGACTAGATGGTGTTATGCTTCATTAATTAAGCAGTTAATTAGATTCATTGTACTAAGTTCTCATTATTCGGTTAATAGTTGGTGATTTACTTCACTAATTACTCTGTTAATTTATTTCATTGAATTTATTTTACACTAATTAACTTCATTCATTAATTTGTTATTTGATTTCATTATACTGATTTCATAATTGCTTGCACTAATTATTTTAGCGGGCTAGAAGAAGGGGGAAGACTTTTCTCCACAAATGAAAATGCCAATCTTTAGTTTAAGAGTTATGCATTTCGATGAGTTCACTCATCATCATCAGACTCTAAAATATATTTTTGTATAATAGAAATACATTAAAATAACAAAGGTACGTCAAAATTACAATAAAAGTCAAAATTATACAGAAAATTTTAAAAAACTCACCACACACTACTTAGCCATAATGTTGTGTGTTTACATAGCAAACAATGACAAAGGAAATAAATAAATTAACAAATTGGTACACGTCGCGACATCCAGTAAACACAGTTAAAACTAAGGTTTTTAAACATTGAATTAAAAGAAGGAATATATAACGGTGAAGGCGGAACATGCTCGAATTATCAATGGTCGTAGACAGAGTACTATAGTAGTAATACCCCGTATTTGGTGAAAATTAAAATACTCTAGGGCAGACTAGTTAAGAAAAGGGTAGTTTAGAAAGAAAAAAAGGGGGGGGGGAGAAGGGTAAGAAATTAGTATTTATCAAGCAGGGTATTAATTATTTATTTATTGGAATTCGGAAGGCTGTGTGGACTTAAGGAGTTAAAAAATAGATTACTATCAAACTTAGTCTGTTCATTAACACAAACATAATCTGGTGATTTTATGGCCTTGTTAATTTCAAGGATTTCTAGAAGGTCCAACTTTAAGCCTTTCTGGCAAACATGAAGAACTTCCGCGTCTGCCTCCGGTACGAATCTATGTCTGGCCTCGATAATATGGTTAGCGAATGGAGAAGAAGTATTAGTAATAAACTTATTTAAGTTATTTTCAATTAGTTTAGTATGTTCTTTTACCCTTGTTTCAATTCTCCTTCCGCTTTGTCCAATGTAGCACACCTTACAGTCAGGATGAGAACATTTGAGTCTGTAAACGCCTGATCTGTGGGTGGCTGGAATATTATCTTTGGTGTTAACCAGGTGTTTAGATAAGTTGTTTGAAGTACGATAGCACACACACAATTGTTTGTCCGAATCCCTCAAAAAACTCTTAGCAACTTGATTGGATAATTTATCAAAATATGTAATACTTCTGTATATTGTTACTTTATTATCTTTACATAAAAGTTTTTTGTTTAACGATTTATTGAGGTGTTTAAAATAAATTTTATTAATGACATTATCAGGATATCCGTTGTTTTTAGAAATTTGATATATAGTTTTTAATTCTTTTTGAAAGTCATTGGGGGAAAGAGGAATATTAAAAAGTCTGTGAAAAAGTGAATTAAATGCTGAGAATTTTTGGTTAAAAGGATGGTTAGAAGAAAAGGGGATAACATTGTCAGTTGCTGAAGGCTTTCTATAGATTTCAAACTCCAATGAATTTGTGCAAGATTTCTTAATCAATAGATCTAAAAAGGGTAGACGACCTTCATTTTCTTTTTCATACGTAAATTTAAGGCACTCATGAATGGAATTAAGGTGTTTTAAAAAATCCTGTAGATCGTTTTCGGAACCAGTAAAAATAGTGAAAACGTCGTCCACGTACCTAAACCAACATGTAACAAAACTTTTATATAAGTTGCTTTCTGAAATGTTCTTTTCAATAAAAGACATGAAAACTTCTGCAAGAAAAGGTGACAGATTAGAACCCATGGCTAGACC
>MU184350.1:108778-140383 GCA_016904865.1 Pissodes strobi | reverse complement strand
TGCTTAAACGATCCCTAACTAACAATAATTACTATCATATTATATTGATTTTTACAACATTATGCTTTTGTTCGGGAAAACATTTTTTGGCCCAAATTACACAGCCAGGCAGGCTAAAAAATTCTGGATCCTAAACAGAAATGTATTTAAATTTGTAGGTGTTACTACCTAATGATGAGCTTTGATAAATCAGAGTGAGGAACAGGATTTTATTTGTTAATATTACACAGGGTGGTTTTACACGGCTTCTGGTAATTTAGGTATTCTCGATATTTGAAGACAAGTGTAGCTGGTGCATCTCTACTATTCACAGTCTGTATGTTGGAATTCAATTAATTTCGAGTTGATTTAGTCGGGGTTCGTCGTACACCAATGTCCAAAGTCGGTACATTATATCAAAATTAATATAAATACATAATATACACATACCTCTATCAAGGTCAACATCGACAAACACTTCACTGTTATTATACATCTTACCGTTCGGGGGCATCTCGTGCTTGACCACGTCCGGACACTAACTAAAAGATATAAATAATTTGTATTGTTAGTGATTGTTATTCGATCGATTTTATTTTTATCGGAGTAAACAATAAATAAAATATTTATAATTTACTCGTTTCGAGCGATTTACTGCTTACCGTGTGACTAATACGGGCGTTACCTCTTGCACACTATCGCAATGAATTTTTGGTAATAATTTAAGGATCTCTCGCATACGAAGCATTTTTAGCCTAGTTTTAGGTATACTTGTTTCCTACCCTGTACATATAAATTAAGTACAGTTGTGGACATAAAAATTGGGGCAGCACTTTTTTCTATTGTAAAAATTACTTTTAAATCACTTTTCAAAATCAGGATATTACCTAGGAAACTGACATGCTGATACAAAACCAAAATTTTGATTTGTAATATTTTAATGCAGGTAATGCTATGCCCCGATTAACAGCAATCGAGAAAATGAGAATAGTTTAATCCAAGAAGGTTGGTCTGAACGAAGGGTAGCTGAGAGATTCCTGGTACCCTAAAGCACTGTTCACAACGTTAAAAAGAGATGGGAAGAAGCTCATTCATTCGAAAGGAGGGCAGGAAGTGGCCCACCACAAGTTTCTACAGGAGAGGAAGATAATAATTTAATAAGTGTTCTGCGAAACCATCCTTTCAAGTCTGCTGTGGCAGCAAAGGCAGAAACTCGTTTTCCAAGAAGGTCTAATCTAACGAAATCACCTAGCAGTTAAAAAACCTTCTTTATCTCAATTTCATAAGGAGCAGCAAATTGGATTTTCACTGGAATATTTAAGAGAAGATATAGAATTTTTGAATAATGCAGTGTTTACAGACGAAATCTTATCATGTTATAGTGATCGCCTTAGAGTATATAGGCCCCCAAATACTCCTTTTGATGAACCGTATACCCAAAATACAGACAAGAGTGGGCGTTTCTCTGTGAATGTTTGGGGGTGGATGAGCACTCGAGTGTTTGGGGTATCCACAGTTAATGCGGAGGCCTATATAGATATACTCCAAAATATTATGCTACCGACTGTAACTGCAGAATTTTCCCAAGGTAACTTTATCTACCAGCATGATAATTGTCCCATACATACCGCTCGAAGAGTATCAGGTTGGATGCAGCAACGAAATATTCGAGTGCTGCCCTGGCCTTCGAAAAGTCCGGATTTAAATCCAATAGAGAACATTTGAGGCAACATGGTGAAAGTAATAAATAAAAACAATGATTTTCATCCGCGAAATGCCGCCAATTTATGGAAAGGAATCCAAGAAGCATGGAACCAGTTAACTCCGGACTATGCTAGGACTTTAGTTGCCTCAATGCCTAAAAGGCTGGAATTAGTTATCCAGAAAATAGGATGGGCGACAAAATATTAATTTTTATGTGTTATTCTATTGTTTCATTTGAAAATCTTGTCCTGACGTTTTAACTCACTTTTTATTATTAAATATAGTTAGGTGTTCACTCCGAATTATTGTATTGGTAAAATTTGTTTAAAAAGTTTGTGTATTGATGCAACATAATTTGAAAAAATTAGATACACACCTGCTGAAGGCAATTTTGGATATTTACTTTAAATTACATATCACCTTTTAGAAGGGTAAAAAAATAATGAAGGTAATATAGGTAGAAGTCAAAGTAAAAGCCTGATTTACCAAAATTCGTTAAAAAACCACAAAATATCAAATTAGTGCCCCAAATTTTATGTCCGCAACTGTACAATATTGCCCCATTATTTGAAAACCGCATTAAAAATTTTTCCTAGTTTTGGAGATACGTATATTAAATACAGCAGTTTAGTATTTACGTAAAAATAAAAAAAAAATATCGAATAATTCTCTGACTGATCGATATTTACAGGTGCCTTATAAAAACTTACTCGAATTCACGAAGGTAGAGTTACAACTTCTTTTCCACGGTGACGGACAGTATCTAGTGGTTATGTGTACTATATTTGTAGAAGTTTCAGCAAAAACTATAATTGCTATTTACGAGCAATTTCTTTTGAATTATCTCCAGGTTCATCGAAAGTTCAAATTTACGGCGACTCGATTCTATAATGCGTATGCAATCGAGTAAATACATTTTTGTTGTCACAAATACGCAGTGTTCGAGGAAAATATTTATTTTGTTATCCTCAACCGTCATTAAATGAAAATATTTGTTATATAAAAGGCAAAAGAAATAGCATTTTTGGAGCTTTATTGCTTACCTAATAAATAAGGTACTGCTTGTGCCCCCTCCGCAAGTACTAAGCGACAAACTTCGTGAATAAAATCCTAAAGAAATATACACTCATTATTAGGAATTAATGGATTAAAAATGTTGTAGTGTTTCTTAATAATACTGACATATAAATATTTAAGATACAAAACTTGAATCAAAATGAAAACACACAAAAAAACCCTATTTTCCGCTAGAAACTTTAGGTAAACTGGGCCTACTTCATCACTTCAAATTGTTAACTCTTCATTCATTTCTTTAATTTTCGTGAAAAATAATATTTTCTGACAAGATACTTACATTTTCACACCTGCTAAATTCAAAAATTGTCATTGTTTTCTCTTAAAAAGGAATTAATACAGTTTTTAAAATTTTTATTTCAACTTTGAGCGTCTATAGAAAACATAAAATACGGTATAATAACATGATAATCCCACGATTTACAGAGCCATTCTTGCTCTATTGAATAGTGAAAACTGCAGTTTTCTGTAGTATATGGTTATATTTTTAAATCCCGATTTTTTAAGGCTCTACATTTTGAACTTTTTTTTCGAGAAATTTTTGGGAAAAACTGGAAATCCACATGGACTAGAGAAAAACTGATCTTTTTTTCGTCATCTACGCTAGCAGGTAAGTTTGGGTTAGTAGATTTCATTATTTTTCAATTTTTTTGAAGAAAACATTTTATATCGACAATTGATTTTTCAAATTTCCTGGAAAAATCGCACTTTCTGATTGGATACTTATACTTTTTTTAAGATTAATATAGTTTTTTGCAATTTTAGCTCAAATTTGAGCACCTATGGAAGACATGAAATACGCTATAATAACCTAATAATTTCAAGATTTATAGATCTATTTCTTCTCTATTGAATAAAAAAACCTCAATTATCTGTCGCAGGTCTGCTATGCTAAATTTTTTTTTTTGGCGAAAAGAACATTATAAAAAAAAATAGTTAGAATAGAATAGAATTAAAGGGAGTTGGCGCTAGTGCCCGCCTCTGCCACTGCAACTTATGCAGGTTTATTGTAGCTCTCCGAACCATGCTTAGAGGACCTCATCCAGTCTAATCTTCCTAATCAGACTCCACAAATAGAATACCAGCTCCTCCATGTACCTTGCAGGTCCTGATTTGGTCTTTCCTAGCCTTGCATACCTGAGCCTGCAGAGAACTTCACACTCACACCACACGTGTTTTGGTGTTTCCTCCTCCAACTGACAGAACCTGCAACGGCTATTATCTGCCAAGCAGATCTTTTCCATGTGTCTGTTCATTCTAGAGTACCCTGTCAGCTGATCTACTAATATTCTTATCGTCTTGCGCCTCCTCTTAAGTAGATTTACCGTGAATTTTGGAGAGCCGTGTTTTATGAACTGTTTGGCCTGTAGTTACCCTCGTGTTTGTAACCACCAGTTTAGAGATTGTTTATCTATCCAGTTTTTAACTGCTGTTTTGAAGACTCTTCCTGCTATCCCGCAGTAGGGCTCAGATCCCAACTAACCCAAACTAACCCAACGTAACCTTACTTGCAAGTTTGTCGGCTTCTTCGTTGCCTTCATGTCCCGGAATCCACGCAATGGTGAGCTTATTATTACGATCGACCTCTTCAAGGATACTTATGTAGTCTTTAACTAGTCTAGATCTGATATTGTGTGCACTAACTGCTTGTAAGGCTGTCGGAGTATATGACTACCCTCCTTTTTCTAATATTCAATTTTTCATCTCCATAGCGCAGTGTTGAATTGCCGCGACCTCTGCTTGGAACACTGTGACGACTGCCCATGTTTATGGAGATATTTGTCCTTGGTCCATGGACCTCGGCTTCTACCCCTTTACTGGTCTTAGAGCCGTTGATATACCTTGCTTGGTCCGCTTTTATAGGAGGCTTTCCCTCCAATTATTCTCTGCCTATAATCGCTACTGAGAAGGATCGATCAAATCCATAGGAGGGGGCTGTTTCGTCAGAGATATTTGATCTCCTCGCTGTCCTCTAGTTTGGGTTAGTTTGGGTTAGCTTGTGAGCCTCTCCCATTCAATGATGGGCTTGTTGCCTTGCTTGAGCCGGTATTGTACCATTCTTACGTTCCCCTGTATGAGGATATGTAACGGAGGTAGCTTTACCAGGACTTCTAGAGCTGCAGTTGGGGGTTGTTTTTATCGCCCCCGAGACGCACAAACATGCCAGCTTTTGTATGCCTTCTAGTTGCCTGATTGCACCTGTTTGCGTGGCCTTTATGCCCCGGGCTATAGAGCCATTTAGCATGAGTCTTACCACCATTTTGTACAACCAGAGATGCAATTCGAGGCTCAACTCCCAGTTTCTCCCGCAAACTGCTCAGTGCAATTATTGCTTTCTGAGTGACCTTGCTAAGATGCATACCTTGGTCCAAAGTGACACCTAGATACTTGACTTCCTTGGAAAAGGGAATTATTATCCCGTTGAGCATTGGATTTTTCAAATTTTTAAATGCTCTCTTCTTTGTGAATAGGACTATTAAGGTTTTCAGCGGATTAACCGACAAATCCTACTCTTCACATCATTTGCTTACTATGTTCAAGGCCTTTTGTGCTCTTGTTGAAACATAGCCGATGTTCCTTCCCGTGACTACTATGACTAAGTCGTCTGCGTAGCATAGGCAGAAGTATCGTTCATTTTCCATCTTGTCTAGTAGACTATCTACCAGAATGGCTCACAGTAGTGGTGATAGGAACCCTTCTTGGGGGCAGCCCCTCCCCACCCGCGCCGTAACCGTATCCGCATCTATGGTGGCAGTTATTGTCCTATACCTTAGGTTTCTTTGGATCGAGTTGCAGATGGTTGTGTATGAATGCCTTAACCAGCGATTTGGCTGGAACGTTTTTGAAAGCACCATCTATGTCCAGAGAGGTGGCTAGTGCCACTTCCTTATTGTCTATTGCCTTCATCAGGAGTCTATTTATATCGTCCAGGGCCAAATCTATAGACTTTCCTGCTTGGTACACATATTGAAGCTCGTGAAGGGGTTTTATTGAAAGAATGTTATCGCGGATATACCGATCGGCTAGTTTTCCAGTGTTTTAAGCAGGAATGAAGTTCGGCTTATTGATCTGTATGACGTTGACGTTTGGTCAGGTGTTCTGGCTATTTTTTGGCAAAAAGATGACCTTTGCCCTTTGCCATACTTCTGGCGTGTGGCCCCACGCTATGCATGCTTTGAGTATTTTGCAGATGTGTGGCATTAGTATATCCTGCCCTTTCTGCAACAGGACTGGGTAGATTCCATCTAGTCCGGGGGACTTATAAGGCTGGAATTCTCCCATTGCCCATTTAATTTCTTCAAATGTAACAATCTCGTTGGCCCTTTTCCAATCTGTTTTTTCTGGCCTTGCATGCCTTGCTGTTGGTTCTGGCCTGCGCTGATTGTTTATGACTCTGGACCTTGGGAAATGTGTGTCCGTCCGTAGTTCCAGAGTTTCTTTTGTGGAGCTGGTAAACGTGCCATCTGGTTTCTTTAGATGTCCAGCTTCACCCGTAGTACCTTCGACGGCCAGAACTTTGTACACTCTTGCGCACTCCTTTGGCTATTTTTTCGCAGAACTCCTGATACGAGTTTCTATTGGCCCTGCGAATTTCTTTGTTGTACTGCGTTAATTATTCTCTATATGTATTCCAGTCTTGGTTCGTTTTGGCTTTGTTAAACAGCCTTCTCACCGCTGACCTTAGTCTATCGAGGTGATTGTTCCACCAGACCGTTTTTGTGTTTTGTTGTCTGATAGTTCCTGAGCAGTTTTCACTGAGGGCTTCCAAAACTGCCTCGCTCAGCTGCTCAGCTACTAAATGGAAACCCTTCGTTGTGACTATTGTCGCAGTTCCACCCTTGAGCTTTTGCTCCAGATTCTCCTGGTACCCTGCCCAGTTAGTTCTCTTGGGGTTCCGGAACTTGGGAACTGTCAACGACAGAAGTTAGGGATATATTGGAACTAATTTGTCGTTGGTCTTAACATGATGGTTCGCCCAATTAGCTATCGAGTCGTAACAGTCTTGGCTGCATAGGGTAATATCTAATACTTCCCGTCTAATTGCTGTAACAAAAATAGGTTCTGAGCTTGGGTATGCATAACCCCTCCCCTAGGATAAATTCGTAAAGGGAATCACCTCTATGGTTGGTGTTTGTATTGCCCCAGATTGTTGTTTGTATTGCCCCAGATTGTGTGATGGGCGTTCACATCTCCATCCATAATTAGTGGTTGCCTTCTTCTCCTACAGTGGGCCACAATGTCGCCCAAAATAGATGGGGGGCAGGTCCTACCATCGATAGTCTCGTCGTTGGAGAAGTAGGCGCTGCAGTGTCCAAGACTTTGGCGCCAAGTTTCTTATTAAATTTGGATTGTTGCTTACTTCACCCCGAGCGATAAGCGCATTTCAGTTTTGCTGAATCATACCTTCTTTTAGTAATTCCCCAAGGACAGAATAAGGTCTCTAAGTCTCTATTCTGTCGGAATCATTATCTCCGCTCTCTATAAGAATCTTATGTAGACCCATAAGTGACCGTTAAATGTCGACTGAAAAACTTTCTCAAAGGAGATTTCTCGCAAATATTCCACCAAAGCATCATCCTCTTCTTGTGTTGTAGTTCTGAGTTCGAGGGTTCCAAATATCTTAAGGCTTTCTTTTTAATTCCGTTTTAGCCTTATCTCTATCTTCTTCAACATCATTTTTATATAGAATATGTTCCACCATCTTATATCCGTTTGCATCCTGTTCATCTACCTCATTCTTATTTTCTTCATTATCATCTCCATTAGTTTCTGCCAAATCGTGCCTTCAATTCCGTCTTCCAAATCAATATAACGTTCCTCTAAGGGACCTCTGTTATCTTTTTTCGTAGGAGTTTAGGCAATAATTTTCAAAATTCGTTATTAAACTGGTAGAGGGGAAATAAACGATATTTACACAAATGCTCAAAAATTAAAATTAAATATTCCGGAGCGGGGCCCTGTGACATCCAGCTACGACACTGTATTTGAAAATATCATTTAATTTATTTCTTTTAAATACAGCGATTAAATTTAAGATTTTCTCTTAGTAGGTCGATTGAAAAGAATCGTTCAATAATTATTGAAGATGAGTCTTTGGTACTAGGATTATCCATAGTGCTTGTGCCTGGATAACTAATAACATCATGCGCATGATTTCTTTGAACAAGATTTTCAAATTTAAAATTTAAAAATTAACTTTTCATTTTTCTGATTCAATAATCTCGTCAAAGCACTAAATTTCATAACCTCCTATAGGCGTGCTGTAGAGCCAATATTAAAGGTAACACTAAATAAGTTCGGCAACGCTGTAAGCCGGGAAGGGTTGGTGCGGCGGTGACGATCAAGCTGAAGAAGGAGGCGAAGAGAGGGCGCTAGAGAGAGAGGGAGAGGAGCTGGAGATGGATGGCGGGATCGAGGTCTGACAGATGAGCAGAAAGATCTGGTCTCTAAAAAGATATTTGGATTTTGTTGTTAAGAAAATACTAGATCAAGACGGTATAACCTGTGTCAACGTTACCAAACGTGAGTTGTGTTTAAGTGAAAGTTTAAACAACGTGAGAACCTAGTACGATGAACGTGAGTACCCAGAGTACAATTCTTAGTGTAAGCTGAAAATAGCCATGTTGGTATATGCAGACCCCCCTTTTTTTTAGATGTATGCCTTTGAGTAGTTTGTTCATACAAGTTGTTTATCATACTAATAATAAAATCGTTGTATACCCAGTAGTATATTTGATTTTGTAGAAGAAAGGCATAACAGTGCTTCTACAAGCAGCCATAATAATTCAACATTTGAAACAATTCCATAAGGGGGGATCAGAATCAATTTCAGATTTAATCAATCACCATATGTATATTGTTTTCAGAATATGTTCATGGCAAATTAGAATTTATCGTTTATTATGTAAACGATTCAATATTTAAAGAGTGTCTAATATTTGTTTACTTTTATTAACAGTTTATAAATAAATTTCTTATCCGATTTACGTAAAAATACAAACTTAATTAGTAGTATGTTGCCCAGTTTGAACCGGCTCTGAACTTTTTGTTATCACATATTGATTTTTATGATTATACGCCAGTCGTAATAATTTTTTTGGGGGGGTTGATATATAAGCATGTTTAGGTGACATATTAACTCGTCGTTTAAACGTTTGTGCTACGTTTGAACGCATAATCAAGTTCAGTTGCACGTAACTAAGTAGGATGATTAAATATTTGACTTTTAGCGTGATTTTCAATAATTTTTAATAATCCTTTTTTAAGCATTTTGATAGTAGATCCGATATATACAAGAGAGGGTCGAAATTACATGGGGATTAAGCTGATTCCTCCAGGCTTAGCACTGTTAAATAAGTACTTCTAATGCTCGTCCCCTCTCGGGGACTTTCACCTTGGCGTCGGTGAGAGGGCTCAGCTATATATATTTTTCTCTATGTCAGTAACCTTCAACGTCCAGGGAGCGAGGCCGGCGCGGTAGCGTAGCTACTGGCAGGTCAACCATCAGTAAGGTCTCGAAGTGACGAAGGTGAAGCTAAGAAAAATCCACAACCTGCAGTGTCTGACCCAGAATGGGTAGCTGCAAACAGCGCCGGTTTTCCATGTTAGGAATGGCTGAGATAAACATCTTTCAACCCGTCTAGCCAGCGCAGCGAGGAAGATTATGGCTATTGAACCCTAAAATGGTAAGTTTTAAAACGTACAAATTACCCCAGGTGGGTAGGATCCAATGAAATGAAGTGAAATGAAATACGTTTATTAAGCAACAATCTGCTACAATACACAAAAATAAAAAAAGTAAAAGAAGAACATTAAAATAAAAACCATAAAGATTACTATATCAATGGTAGTTTTCTTACACATAACCCACGACTAACCTTCTAAACTCTCGAATATCATTAACTGACCTAATGTACAACGGAATTTTGTTATATTCCACTAAACCCCTATAAAATAATGAATATTGGGTACCTGTCTTCTTAGCAGTATGACCATCATTTCATGATGATCTAGTATTATAGTAGTGAATTTCATTTACAAATTTAAGTTTGCTAGACATATAGTCAGGTACCAATTTATGGATAATCTTAAAAATAAATAGCATGTTTAACATAACTAGTCTTTGGTTAATTGACATAAATTGCAATTTTATTAGCATATAAGAAATACTCTTATACCGATCTGCTCTTAAAATAATTCGTATAGCTTTATTTATTGAAGTATTTGTAATTTATCATTTTGTCTTTGATTAACAAATAACATTATAGTAGGAGAATACTCAAAATGTGGATAAATTATTGTTTTATATACAGTAATACGTGACCTCATTGACGATGAGTAAGAAATCCTTCTAAAAAAACAATTTTTTTTGTTAACCTTCTTCACTACATAGTCAGAATGACTTTTAAAATTTAAATGTCTATCAATAATTATATGTAAATATTTACATTCATGAATATATTCCAATTCATAATCAAATAAGTTTAATTTGGCAACATTTTGATTCGCTTTATTATTTAGTATCATAACATTTTTTCTTTAAAAGCCACTCTTCAACAGTTTCTAATTCCTGCCACATTCTGTGAACAGCAACATCAATCCTTTGACCACCAACAGAAATACATGTCTCATAAGCAAATAAATTCAATATAGTACTCTCACAGAAACATTTATTTATATCATTGATATACATCAGGAACAATATTGGTCCTAACCATGATACAATAAACGGAAGGTATGATACCTAACCGTCTCAAATTCGTTCGCTCCGCGCATTGACGTCATTGCGTGATTGGCTTCTATTGAAATGCATACGTTTATAGGCACATAATCATAAATGTTTTACCTATTTTCTCTATTTTTTACGAAAATTTGTGTCCTGAGTGAAATTAAAAACTAATTATTACATATTAATACTATAAAAATACTAATAAAAAAAATAATATTCAACATAACTTTTATGATGAATGGATCAAAATAGTTGTATTAAAAACAGCATCTTTTGAGAAACGTAATAAACTTTTACTTTTATCTAAAAAACGTTTATTGAGTATTGGCCAATCGACAGCAAAAAAAAAAGGAAATCGATAATAATATTTTTTCTTAAATAATAATTTTAGTCATCTTTCTTTTTTTAGAAACTGTTAAATTTATCAAATCCTGATGGTAGCAAAACCATTAGAGATGCAGTAAAATTAATTTCACATTTCTATCTTAACTTTTCAAGAGCTATCTGACGGTACTAATTAGCAGGTGGTACCATGGGTACAAAATCTGGTACATCGGTAGGTACCACTCGCAGGTGGTACCCTGGGTACCAAATCTGGTACCACGGTAGGTACCACTGGTAGGTGGTACCATGGGTACCAAATCTGGTACCATGGTAGGTACCATTGGCAGGTGGTACCAAATCTAGTACCTTTGTAGGTACCATCAGTTAGCACCATCAGATAGCTCTTGGAAAGTTAAGATAGGAATGTGGAATTAATTTTACTCCATCTTTAATGGTCCTCCTGCTACCAATGTGAAAAGAAGCCACAGTACCGATTTTCAACTGTTTATAGCTGTGAAACTACTAACTCTAGAGGTATAACCATACATCAAATTTAATATGCTTAGAATTTTAAGTAGAATCCAAAAATGTAATAAAATATAGGTTGTTTCATTTTTTAAAATGAAACAACCTATATTGTAACGTTCTTTATAAAAAAGTAAAGATTAAAAAATACAAAAAAGTAAAGATCGTTTTACTAGGAACAACTTTTGTTTTTAATTTTTTTGCAACCATCGTAGTCTTCGAGATAAGGTATAGGCCCGTCTTAAACGGGCCACCCTGTACATAGTCATCTTCCTCAAAATGTTTTGAGCAAATACCTGCAGAAGTTTTATTAAATTTATCCTTACGAAAACACAGGTGAACCCATTTACTACACATATTTTATCTTTGGGAAAAGTGAAACACCTTATATTCCTATCAATGTTTTTGCCTTAGTTATCCACCTTACATCCGTCCACAGCACACCTCAGAATTAAACGTTTTTTAATTAAAAATACCAACAAACATCGTCTAAGGAACAGTAACGCCAACAAAATTTAAATCTAAAACATACGAATCTCAAACGCAAAGCACACGTTCGTTCATGTTGTAAATGCCGCAGCGCCAAACAAAGCTCGCAATGACGTCACAGACGAATCGTCGCCTGCGCGATATCATACCTTACGTTTATTGTATCATGGGTCCTAACACAGTACTCTGGGGCACTCCGTATTCCACTAACTTTTTTTCAGATACAACTCCATTCACTTTTGTTACTTGATATCTTCCTAGCAGATAACTTTCAAACCATTTGTAGGCTTTACCCCCAAACCTATATTTTGCCAGCTTCATTAACAGTATTTTTCTGTCGACAGTTTCATATAAAGGAACACAGTCACTACATTCTTATCATTACCTATCAACTCTGAAATCACTAGCTGTAATGAAGTCTCACAAGAATGTTTGTCCCTAAACCCACTGTGATTATTGCCTTTCAAATGTTCTAATAATTGGTCCTTCAGATGCATCTGTAATAGTTTTTCAATTAAAGGTAACACATTAATTGGTCTAAACTATTCCACTTTCTTGGTGTTGCCAATTTTAGGAACCATAGACGTTTTTAAATCATCAGGTACCACAGTTTCTGAAATTGAAGTATTTAATATTTTAGTAATTTTACCAATTAAAATATCTCCTCCCTTTTGAAGGATGTCTAGATCAATGTCATCAGTTGAAGACTGTTTTTTGATTCGCTTTATTAGACTTTTAATATCGTTTGGACCTATTTACACAGTGTTATATTTTCTTTTTTATTACGCATGCATCATAATCTACGATTATCGCACGCTGCAGCGTGCATAAATAGTATATTATTTTATATGGAGGAAAAGTGATACTTTTCATGGCGCGCTCGTGTTTAATAGAGAGCAAGCCATGAAAAGTAACTTTTCCTCCAAATAAAATATGCTGTTTTTTCTTCAAATGTCGACATATTAATGCAAAAACATCTCTTAATAGTAATAATATCTAATTATTATTAAAGATAAATGGGTTCGCAAGGCGACTTAGACCACGGTCGTAGGTGGCCTTGCTTAGACCGGTGTCGATGAATATAATGTAACATAAAGCTGTCAGTGGACACTGTCAACATTAATTATTTTTTTAAGATGGCGTCTCCGATTGCGTTTTAATTCCGTATTGATAAGCAGTTATTGAGTAAATTCGATTAAATAATAACCAATTTGTTCCTAAATTGGTGATTTTTAGAAATGTAGTCACAAATTGAGTGACAAATACAAATTGTAGTTTAATAAATCTTGAGTTGTTGACGCTTATTTTGTTGTCTGTTTGTATTGTATCTATGTTGCTATGACAACACTTTTACCTCCGCCGGCGGAAAAGTGAAAAGTAAAGCTCCGGCGGAGGAAAAACAAAACTTCACGGTCGCCTACACAGTCGAGTAATGACGGATTTGCTGACGTTTGAAGAAAAATGATATTTATGATGCACCTACTTTTTTAAAAGTTGCTATAGACACATTTGATCCTGTCAACTGTGACAGATTAATATATTCGTCAATATATCCCTTAAGTTTAATATTTAAAACATTTTTGAGATTGTGATGCATTCGTAATAAAAAATAGCGTATGATATACGTGTAGGGGTTCGCGAGACTATGGTCTCGGTCTCGGTCTTGTCTCGGTCTCGGTCTCGAAAACGAGCCCGAGACCGAGACCGAGACCTGGAAATTAGAATCGAGACCGAGACTTACCTATCGAGACCGAGACCAAGACCGAGACCAAGGTACCGAGACTCTCGGTCTCGGTCTCGAAAAATATTTTTATTTGTTGAATTTTCAAAACTTATTATTCTGAAAAAATCAAATTTTTATGTGTGTTATTGGCAATTTATGCCAACGGGGTCCAATCAATCAAAAAATTGAAAAATCGTGCAAATCCAGGTATAACGCTTGTTTATTTTAAATTGGGCTGTTTCTTTTTATAATTCTAGAAGAAAGGTTATACTACACTGTTATGTACATAATATGTAATTATGTAGATATCTTATTTTGAGCCATTTCCAAGCAATAAACAGCTACGAGTTTTCACATTTTTCGTAATATCTACAAGGTAATAAAACATCGCGTATCCATTAAAACATCTGGATATCTGCTTCTGGTACAACCGTGTGTCAGATAGTATATTAAAAGATGGCCACCTTTGACCATATCCACTTATACAGTATATACCGTATACCTATACAGAGTGTCACAAAATTAGTAGTTATTGGTAAAAAATACCTTAAATTTTTTCTATAAACATATATCAGGAAACTCCCCCTACGGGCCTCTTAAAGGTGGGCCCCTAAAGATGTTTTTTTTCTAATTATTTCCAAAATTGTGTAAAATAGAGTTTTAAAATTTTGAAATTCCCCTACACTAAGTTTAATATTTAGAATTCGGAAATGGAATAAGAAAAATGCCTAACATTTTGGGAGTGAATATAAAAAATTAACGTCAACTTTTTTGTGGGCTATTTTCTCATTTTCTTTACAAATTTTGAATTTTTTTTTTTGGTACAAAAGTGCCTCTTATTTCGTATCATTTATGAGAAAAACGGAATATAAATGTATTCCGACTGCCAAAAACGGGTGTAAATTGAATGCTATAGTTTATCAAATTTTGAAAATCTGTCATATTTTTTTTCTGGAACAAGTGTTTCTACTATTTCATAATAATATGAAGTTTTGTAACGTCAAAAGGAATTTTTGGGGAATATCAAAAATTTTAACCTTCATTTTACACCTACGTTGGAGTTTGGAACCTTCGGCAACATGCACTAAAACAGAGTTTTATCCACAATACCGAAACAGAATATTTGCACTCGACGCGCGTTTCGCTAACCATGTTAGCATCATCAGGAGATGATTAAAACTGATTTAATCATCACCTGATGATACTAACATGGTTAGCGAAACGCGCTTCGAGTGCAAATATTCTGTTTCGGTATTGTCGATAAAACTCTGTTTTAGTACTTCATTTTACACCCGTTTTTGGCAGTCAGTATACTTTAAAATCCGATTTTCTCAAAAACGCTGCGTCCTAGCGAAGCAAACTAAGCAAAAATTCAAATTTTAAAAATTTGAAGAAAAAATATATAAAAAGTTAGCCCAAAAAAAGTTAATTTTTAGATTCACCCCCTAAAATGTTCGCACCTGATTAAAATTTTTTATTTTTATTTCCATTTTTAAATTCAGAATATTAAAGTTAGTAGAATCCCAAAATTTTAAAACTCTATTTTACACCGTTTCGGAAATAATTAAAGAAAACCATATTCAGGGGCCAATTTTTAAGAGGCTCTAGCTCCCTTCCCGATATATATTTATAAGAAAAATTGTAGTTATTTTTGACCGATAAATACATAGTTGATGTTTCGTCCACTAATTTCGCGACACCCTGTATACCGTTAAATTTTAAGTTTTCAAAATAAATGTATCCATATAATACAGAATGTTTGAAAATGACATCACTTTGTATGGCTACGCTACAACTGATAAGAAATGTAAAAAATAAGAAGTAAAAGCGTTGACTTTGACAATAAAATTGACATAAATCGGTACCTAGTTTTTATGTGTACAGGGTGTCCCAAATTCGAACCTCATCATTGGAATCTCGGAAACTAGAAGAGATACGAGGTCGGTTAAATGACAGCAAAGTTGCGCAATTTGATGCTGATCAAAATGCCACCTTACAAGTTTAAAAATTCCGAATACTTCCGAAGAGTTTTGGAAAAAACCGAATGTTCGCGATTTAATTTTTATTTTTTTATGACTCTATTTGAATAGATGTAGCAAAATAAATTTCACATATTCATTGCTACTTTTTCTGCTCTTCTAGATGGTGTTATCACATTTTTAAGCCGACGTTTCGTCTTTGAGCTGCCATCATCAACTCTGTTTTTTTAAATACGGTCCTGGATTTTTTATTACGGATTTTAAAAGCTTCTAAGGTCCCAAAAGCAATGATGTATCGCACTTATTCGAAAAATTCATATTGGTGACATTTTCCATAAGAACTCATGTGTTAGAGAGAGAGACAGAAAATAGAATTTTAATGGGATTAATAACAAAAACCTTTTTTTTACGCATTAATGCTTTGCATAAAGAAAGCTTAAAAACTAAAGTAAGAAGTAGTTAATAAATAATATAATTATTATTAAAGTGTCAACCCTCAAACCATAGGCTCTGGCCAAATTTTTAGCAATTTACCCACGTAATTAGTTGTGTGGGATTAGATTTGGAACAAATATTAAATCACATTCTCATTGTTGTATCGCATACTCTTCGAAAGTTGATGATGGCAGCTCAAAGACGAAACGTCGGTTTGAAAATCTGATAACACCATCTTGTAGAAAAGAAAAAGTAACAATAAGAATGTAAAATTTATTTTGCTATATCTATTCAAATAAAGTCATAAAAAAATAAAAATGAAATCACGAATATTCGTTTTTTTTCAAAAATCTTCGAAAGTGTTAGGATTTTTTAAACTTATAAGGTGGCATTTTGATCAGCATCAAATCGCGCAACTATGCCTCCATCGTATCTCTTCTAGTTCCCGAGATCCCAATGATGAGGCTCGAATTTGGGACACCCTGTACATACTTAAAATTGCCTATCACTTGTATACCTACCAACATTAGAGGTGAGCATTTTTATATCAAAACAACAATTTAGAAACTATCATGAAATATATTAAAATATTATTAGATACCTATTTAAGTTAACTATTATTATCCAAACAACTGTTGCAAACAAAAAATGTAAAATTATTATGAAGTTTATCCCTAATATCACATCTACACCAAGAACTGATACACAAAAGACACTTATTAGATGTTTCATTTAACTTAACATGCCGAAGTAACGTACATTTGTGTTAGTAACGAAATAAAACAGTAAATGGTTTAATTACTTTTTATTTGCTCAAACCGAGACCGAGACCAAACCGAGACAAGACCGAGACCGAGACCGAGACTAAATTTTTTCTTCGAGACCAAGACCGAGACTTGCCGTGTATAAGATGCCTTTAAGGCCCTTGCGACTTACAAAACACTCCGCTGCGCGTCGTGTTTTGAAATATGTCGCGCGTGCTTTAAAGGCCCTCTTATACACTTATATCATAATATACTATTAATGGCTCATTAATGATGTTCGTCATGACCACACCATTTGAGGCAATGTAGTAATTGTTAAATGTCTCTGCCATTTCATTTCTTGAAGTAATCTTCTTATTGTTATGCATACCATAATAGTATATTATTTTATATGGAGGAAAAGTAATACTTTTCATGGCGCGCTCGTGTTTAACAGCCGAACGGAGTGAGGCTGGTAATAGAGAGCAAGCCATGAAAAGTAACTTTTTCTCCAAATAAAATATGCTGTTTTTTCTTCAAATGTCGACAAATTAATCCAAAAACGTCTCTTTTTAATAGTAATAATAATTATTATTAAAGATAAGTGGGTTCGCAAGGCGGCTTAGACCGGTGCGATGTCGGTGAATAGGCTCAGGTTGTTGCTATAGTAATGTAACATAAAGCTGTCAGTGGACACTGTCAACAATAATTATATTTTTAAAATTGCGTTTTCGATTACATTTTAATTCCGTATTGATAAGCAGTTATTGAGTAAGTTCGATTAAATAATAACCAATTTGTTCCTAAATTAGTGATTTTTAGAAATGCAGTCACAAATTGAGTGATAAATATAAATTTTAGTTTAATAATTTTTGAGTTGCTGACGCTTATTTTGATGTTTGTTTGTATTGTATCTATGTTGCTATGACAACACTTTTACTTCCGCCGGCGGAAAAGTGAAAAGTAAAGCTCCGGCGGAGGAAAAACGAAACTTCACTGCCGCCTACACAGTCGAGTAATGACGGATTTACTGACGTTTGAAGAAAAATAATTTTGTTGCTACTCTTTTTCCCAGACATTATGGTCAACATCTAAAATTAACTTATATTTAGAGTTTGTTCTTACACAATTCATGCACTTAAATTTTCTTCCCTTACATTCATTTTGATCATGATTTCCACTGCATCTTGGACATGCTCTTTTCTCAGTACAATCCCTTGCTATATGGTTAAACCCGTGACACTTATAACATTATTCCAATAAATTCATATACAGGCTTATAAGTATTCCGTTCTCTTTTACAAAGAGTTCAAAAGTGTTTACATCTTTTTCAGCTATTATACTGAACATTTTATTATGGTTTTCAGAGACATGCAATATATTGAGAAGAAAGTCTTTTGGCTGTCTATCAATGTTGTTCTGCTGTATAATTTTTGATTTTAGGATTTCTCTATCTCTGGGTACTGATTCTGGTAGACCAACAATTTTAATCCTCGGATTTGTTTTCCTTCGTGTAACACTTCATAATCTGTTCCTAAACTTGTTCAATCTTCCTTCTAATATCTTCACCACTTGTTTTGTTTTCGTACTCTAGAAGGCACCCTCCTTTCCTGATATTCCTGCTTATTTATACTTTGGTGTTGAGAGCTTCAATATCAATGTTATTTTCCAAGTCCTTTCTGAGTTCTTCTGAGCTCTTTTTCTTCTTTGGCTTGACAATTAAAATATCTCTCCTCTCCTTAGCTTTTAACTTTTCACTATACAACTGCTTTTGAATACCTCCATGAGTCTCTGCCGATAATATCTGTACCTCATTTTTTTCCCTTTTTAGCTGATCAATTTAATTTTTTAGAAGATCAATTATTTCATTTTTATTTACAATTATTACATCTTTACATGCTATTACCTCTCTTTAAAATTTGTGGAAAAACATTTTACGTTGCGAGTTGCAGGACCCAAGGACCCAAATCCCACACCAATATGATCTGCCTCAAGGATTCTGGGGATGGAAAAAATCGCAGTCACCGAAATTTCCAACCAATACAACATTGGATATAGCTAGCGACATTTAACATAAGAACAATGAAATCAGACGACCAGTTGGTCGAACTGGAAGAGGAACATTCTCATATAAAATGGGATAGTCTGGGACTCACTGAATCTAGACGATCGGAATAACAAAGAAGCATTATACTAAAATTAAACAACAGAGATGCCAACTCACACCTAGGTGGAGTGGCTCTTCTAATTAACAATAGAATAAAGAACAAAGTCGTAAGAATGAACTCAATATCTATGTCGTCCTTAAAATATCAGAAAGGTCTAATCTGCAAGTCATTCAGATATATGCTCCAACAAGTGATGCACCAGAAAACGAAATAGAACAATTATATGAGGATATTACACCAGCCCGACAAATCGAAAACGTCCATTTCTGTATAATGATTGGAGACTTCAACGCAAAACTGGACAGTAGCAATACAGACAACATCTAACACAGATGGAGATTTGGTATTGGCCAAATCAACGAAAGAGGCGAAACACTGACTAACTATCTCTAAAACGAAAACCTCTACTGTATGAATACCTTCTTTCAAAAACCCGAGAGCCGCAGATGGACCTGGAAGAGTCCGGATCAAAGAACCAAAAACGAAATCGACTTCATTATCACCAACCGCAAATATATTGTATCGGATGTAACTAGCCTAAACAGATTCGACTCGGGAAGCGACCACAGATCAGTAAATATCAAGACTAAGAAGGAAAGACATACATTAACAAGGCCAAAAAGCTTCCCAACATCAGACGAACTTCAGAAAAATAAAAATTAAATATCAAGAAGAGCTAAAGAAGAAACTCACACCAATAGACATACTCAAGGACATGAATATAGAACTCTAAAAAAAGGAACACCAGAGCATACCGAAATAAACAAAGATATCAAAAAGAGAGTGAGATATGACATACGAAAGCCCAATATAGATCTCATACAAACAGTAATAGAAAGCAATAAAAATCTTAGGATCATTAAGTCTGTAAATGCAATAGGTAAAACAACCATACACCAACTGAAAAATAAGCAAGGCGAACTGAAACGGGAAAGGAACGAGGTAAATCAAATTGTGGAGGATTTTTATACCGAACTCTACACATCAGCGAATAAAGCACCAAATATTGCATCGCAATATATTAAAAATGTAGGCTTAGAAGAGATCCCGGATATCACAGTCGAAGAGATCACACAGGCTCTATCCCAAATCAAAAATGGTCGTGCTCCTGGGGAAAACGGAATAACAAAGTAAATTATACAACTCGGTAGAACTGTAACGCTGCAGTTAGTAAGCATCCTCATGAACAAAAAATGTCTACATACTGGCGAGATTTCCGACAACTGACAAAATTCACGGGTTATTCTTCTGTTTAAGAATGGCGACAAACTAAATATCACAAACTACCACACAACAATAAGTCTCCTACCTCACCCATATAAAATATTCACAAAAATCATCACCAATAATTAACTTTAACATTAACTTACAAATAAGTTCGACGCCTACCAGCTACCAGAACAAGCAGGTTTTCGTAAAGCACTTAGCACTATAGAACAAATACAAAATGTAAAAACGTTAATGGAAAAATGTACAGAATATAACGTCAAGATTCATATGGCATTCGTCGACTACAACAAAGCATTCGACTCCATTGAGTTGTGGGCCATATTTCAAAGTATGAATAACGCCAGGATAGACTCAAGATACAGGGATCTGTTAAAATATATATGAGAGGGCAACCCTACAAGTGAAAATGGCCGATCTGGAAACCAAAAAAATATCTTTTAAACGAGGGGTGAGGCATGGAGACACAGTCTCTTTGAAACAACTAAATTGGGACCAAAAGGAAATTAGCGTAGAAAGCAGATATCTTGGTCACCTTCGCTTCGCTGATGACGTGGTTCTCATAAGGAGAAATCTAGAAGAACTACAGGAAATGATATCAGATTTAAAGGAAATTTCGGAAAAGGTCGGGTTAAGTATGAACCTGAACAAAACCAAAATACTTTCATCAGACGAGGTACAAATACAAGTAGGAAATAGCTCAATCGAGAGAGCGGAGGAGTACGTATACCTGGGTCACCAAATAACACTTGGTAAGGAAAACCAACAGGCAAAAGTGAGTAGACGAATCAGACTAGCGTGGATGGCCTTTGGACATCTAAGAGACTCTTTTAAAAACCCTGCCAATCCCATAAATAAAGCTAAGGTCTTCAATACATGTATCCTCCCTGTTTTGACATATGCAATGGAAGCAACCCAGACTCTCGAAGAAAAGCATCGGACGCCCACAAAGGAGATGGATGGACAACATCAAGGAAAGGACAAGAAGAAACTGGCTTCAAAAAGTACAAGACAGGTTGGAGTAGAGAAGACAAATGGAGGCCTATGCCAGGAGTGTGTATTATTTAACCTTCCACCTAGATGAACATTAACCATATCCGGGACTACTCAATTTTAATATCTGACATCTACGGTGAAATGAGCGTATCGAATATCAGTAAGGACCCTGGACCAGATGGCAATCCTCCAAGGTTCAGAATGCTGTTTCTATATATCTTTTGGGGCGCCGAATTCGAATCTGAGGATTGCCACTTAGTCATGTGTGGGGTTCATAACAAAAATCGCAAATAAAAATCGACACTTTTGCAGTTTTCTTCCACCTATGTGCTCGCCAGAGTAGGACCTGACTGGCGTTGCAGGAATTCAAGAAACGCTGTTCGACTATCGCGTACATCCTTGTGATTAAGATTTCTGCTGATATTAACACAGATTAGTAAAAATTACTGCATTTTTGATATGTTTATGAAGTTTCGGGGACGGATCCCCGGACTGTGCATGACAGCATGGCTGCTAAAGCTGATGAAGACGTGTCTCAGCTATCGATCGACTCAGACGGCGACAGTCAAATCGCAAGAACTAACTCTGAACGGCTTATAAAACGAACAAAAATGTTCCAAAATACGTGCCAAGACTGTGAAAGTTTGCTGGCAGATTTGTATGGCAACGTAGGCAATAGCTCAACGCAGTCACGAGTCGTACAGATTGCAAAACAGAACCTCAAAAATCACGTGAACTACTTACTATAAGGACGAGAGCGTTGGGCAGGATGTCGAGCGACTCCGACATGGAAGTTGATGTCGGAACATCGAAGAGGAATACGTTAGTAACAGAAGCAGGTTACCATGGGAAAGTAGAGGGCAAGAAAGCGAGAAAGTCCACTTCACCTCGAACTCAGGGAGATAATGAGAGAGATAGTGCATTAGATATGGATGTATTTTTAGCAAGGTCTAAGGCAATAGGCAACATGAAGGATCGTCTCGAGATTCTCTTTTCTCAGCCGTTCAATAAGATAAAGGTAGGTTCTATTGCTAGAGATATCAGAAAGAATAATAAGGACATTAGATACCAAGTTAGAAAGGTGATGGAGATCAAAAACTTGCAGAGTGACATTAGGAGTTTAGTGGTCACACAAAATGAAGGGATCTTACAGCAGAATAAGTAATTATCTTAATTCAAGCGGGTTCTCAAGGAGGAGTAAGAAGTGGCTCTTATGCGGCAGTTGCTGCAAATTCGGTCAAGATCAGTGGAATTAAGACGCCAGTGCTAACGGAGAAACTTTTAGAGTGGAGTTGACCAAGAAAGTAGGAGATAAAGAAGTAAGTGGTGAGGAGTTCAAAAAGCTGGCTATGAAAAGTATCAATCCGCGTCAGATCGGCTTTAAACCTGCACGGATATTTGCCACTAAGAATAATAAGGTCATAATAGAGTTCAAGAACATAGAGGTTAACAAACTTACGGACCTGTAAGGCTAGACCTAGGGTTACCATTTTTAATTTGCCTGCACATATTGGAAAGGATGATCTGGCAGAGGTTATTAACGAATATAACTTCAGAGACGAAGAACACGTCGTGGTGACTCCTGTCTACAAGTTTGGACCGAGAGATAAACATTATACACACTGAGTAGTAGAAGTTGAGCCCGAATCTAGGAAGAAAATATTGGCCAAAGGGACGCTGTTCTTGGAGTGGCACTCCTGCACTGTAGAAGACAGAATCCATGTAACTAGGTGTTTTAATTGTTAAAGATATGGTCATGTGGCGACCAAATGTCAGATGCTTTGTGCGCTCTAGCTCATGATACAAGGAGCTGTCCGAACAAGGACAGGGACGAGATGCATAAATGCGTTTTGTGCGTAGGATCGGGTATTGCATATAATAAACATAAGCGTAGAGATACGAAATGTGCAGCTTATGAACGAAGGATGGAGGCCTTCGCAGCTAATATCGAGTTCGGCATTAATGGATAAAGAATTACTCATTAAGTGCTTGCAGCAGAATTTACACCACAGTCAGACGGCAAAGGCATGTTGCATTAACTACGCCATTTCTAATAATTATGACCTGCTGCTTGTCCAGGACCCTTACGCTATAAGGAAAGTAAACGAGTATGCGATCCCGAGCTCTGTCGAAGTTAGAACTATCGCGGATCAGAATGTTCCTTTTAGAGCATGTATCCTGGTGTTGAATAAAGCATTTCAGATTTTAAAATATACCTAGCACTGCGGCGAGTATGCGGCTCTGGCCTTGGTTGTGCTTGGGCATGATAACATTAGAGTCGGGAGTCTTTACTGGCCTCCAAGCATGGATATTTCTGGTAATGGATAGCTGCATCATTTAAGAACACTTGCAAATGAAGGGGGCATATCAATACTGCTAGGAAGAGATACGAACGCTCATCACACCGAGTGGTTCTATAGAGACATTGATCTAGTTGGTATGTTCAATGAATTGAATTGGTACATGAATTTGCCACATTTTGTGGAGCTAGAGGCTCGAGTAAAATCGACGTTACGGTGGGCGATCGTGGTACTGTGCGGCACGTGGTAGATTGGGAAGCATTAGAAGACACACTAAGCGATCACAGGATGATCGCCTATTCTTATAAGTCCAGATGTGGAGAGCAAAGCGAGAAAATCAGGCAGGCCAGAACTGAGACTAACACTGAAAGAGCATTGGACATGGCTATTTTGGCAATGGGCAGATTTGAACAGTTGCTGTGGAAGCCTAGAATAGAACATGAAGACGAAAAAGTCAGTGGCCTAACTGAGGAATTGAAGTTCATTGCGGAAATGACGGCGTCTAAGAGAAGAGTCTATAGGAATAGGCCTGTGTGGTGGAGCGATGCCATCGATAGGGATAAAAGTAAAACTCAACGAGCTGGGAGAACGTACCAAAGAGAACCGGCTTGGTACTTGGAGAAGGCAAGGCATTTGAAGGCCGAAATAATCAAGGCCAAGAGTAAGTCATGGGATTATTTCGTTAGCAATAATTTTAGTGAGGATCCATGGGGCGTCTCGTACAGGTTAGCGGCTGGCAAAAGCAAGAAGGTACTGGATATCATATAGAGCAGAGAAAGAAACGCCCAATTCATAACGGGCTTCGACGATACAGCTAAACTTATAGTCAACGAGTGCATTAAGGAAGACAACCTAATTGAGGACGACACGTGGAGCACGCTCTGTTGGGAATGGTGGCCAGGGACTTGATGGACCAGTTAAGGAGATTAGAAGACTTACCACCGAGGAAGCACAGCATTATTTTCTGAGGATTAACATAAGGAAGGCGCCAGGACCGGCTAGGGTGCTGGGCGTTGTTCTCAGGACAGTGGCGGTAGTTATGCCTACTACTTCTGTAGAATCTTTAATTCCAGCTTAATGCTGGCATATTTTCCGAGAGCTTCGAAGTTGGACTCTTTCATCACTACTTCTAAGCCGGGCACTGCTCATGGATTGGGCAAGTTGGGACCTATCACGCTCGTGCCGGTTCTAGGCAAGCAATATTTCTCATTCAAAGACGAGAATGAATTTCACCACAGAGCACAATATGGTTTCGTCAGCTGGAAGGAAACGGAGAATGCAGGTGCGGAGCTTCTGGGAAATATAGATAACGGATATAAGTATAAAGCATGTATTTTTCTAGATATTGAAGGAGCATTTAATAACAGTTGGTGACCTTCAGTCTTGAGAACCCTCAAGGAAAGAGAACTACCTAGATACTTGTTCGACCTAACGGTGACTTATCTTCGCGATAGGCACATAGCGACGCTCGGGTGAGATTGGGAGAGAGGATGCCCACAGGGTTCCAAACTAGGCCCTAATCTGTGGAATTTGGTGGTGGACCAACTTTTAGAAAGCT
This sequence comes from Pissodes strobi, assembly GCA_016904865.1. Lineage (NCBI taxonomy): Eukaryota > Metazoa > Arthropoda > Insecta > Coleoptera > Curculionidae > Pissodes > Pissodes strobi. Next base: position 115,430 of record MU184350.1, on the reverse strand, counting down.
TCGACAACATCGAGGAGAGCAAGATGACGGTTTGCAGACGACCGTGCAATCGTCACCTGTGCCAACAGCAGACCAGCGCTGGAGATTCAAGGCACTGGACAGGGCGAAGGAATGGGCGATGACCAATAAGTTAAGTATATCACACGAAAAGTCGAAATACATGGTGTTTAGCAGGAAGCTTACGAGGAAACCTTCCGTGAGGATTGGGCTAGCCAGGATAACAAGGGCACAGCAGTTCAAATACTTGGGAGTTATTCTTGATGAGAAATCTACTTTTCAAGTTCATATTAAATATAAATGTGGCAAATTTGATGGCAGCAATTATGCCGCTCTTTTACTGTAATGCAGAGATCTTTGAGCGTAAGTTTCAACATGTCAGAATAAGGAATGAGTTAAACTCTATTAGAGGATTGGTCGCCAGGACCATTATTGGAGCCTACAGCGCAGATTACTCCTAGAAGTAATATGTGCCTACAGGATGGTGTCCGCACAGGCTGCGGCCGTATTAGCTAATATTCCGCCATTAGAACAAATTAATGATGTACGAGCGAATAGATCACATTAGGTACAAGAGGGGTTTAGTGATCAGTAGAGATGGTGTTGAAATTCAGGCTAAACGTAGACTTGGCAAGAAATTATTCAAGGAAAGTGTTTGACAGAGAACACTAACGATATGGCAAAGATAATGGGATGAAGTTTCCTCTGGCAGATGGACATATCAGATTTTACCTAGTAGACCGTAAATCGTAAACATAATCAGACTCCCGCTCAAATATGCACCACCTACCCTGATCGGTCGGTCGGTCAGTCCGTGGGGGGGGAGCCTGTTTGAGTTCTCTCAACAGTTCTTCAAACGAGGTTCCAAAGCTCTCAAATCGCTGCAACAAATGTGTTGTCCCATCCCGCAGGCAGATTCTCAGCACTAAGTGATGTACCTAGTTGATATGGGCTTAATTTTCGTGCCTATTAAGTTGTTTGTTGTTTTGTTTGTATATATTTATTAGCGGTAGGCGGTACCTTCCCCCGTACCTACCCTCAACTATCGACAGTCCACTTCTGGAAAGTCAGGATGGATGAGCGGCGAGGCGCGAGGCGAACTGCGCAAGGCAGTCTTAGGCTGGTCGCAAGACAAGCAGTATAATTAATATTCGTGTAATCAAGACAAATAAATGTTTTTGGTGAATTAGAACTTTTATTGGGGTTTTGCCCTATCTTTAACATCAGAAGTGGGATTGTCCCATGTCCAGTGCCGTAAAGATAATATCTCGGATAATACGAACAATTAACGGGAAAAGTGCCGCCTAAAAATGGCCGTACAATATTGGGCAAACTGTGTCTCAGCGTACGTTGAAACAACTCTGGACGAAGCATGAAGCATCACCAACTATCCAGCCTGATTCTGAAATCATCGACAAAAGGTGCAGTAAGAAACTAATTAATTTAATGGCTACCCAACAACAGCAAATTGCTTAGTTAGCGAAACAAACAAAGGAGGCGATGGTCGATGATGTCATCATCACTTTCTCAGTCAATGCCAGGCGTCAACGCCCAAGATTTGGCGAGCACACTACGGTTTTCCAAGCGGAAATTTTTGCGATCATGATGTGGGTCTGGGAGTCGTTAAGGCTCAATGTCGGTGGCAGGAGGATTTTCTTCTGCTCCGACAGCAAGGCCGCACTCATGGCGCTGAAGTCGGTCCGTACGCGCTCTCTGTTGGTAAGGGAGTGTAGAAGCTGGCTGATTGAACTTGCAAAGCGAAAAAAGGTTACGCTGGTCTGGGTACCGGTACACTCGGGTGTACCGGGAAACGAGACTGCCGATGCCTTAGCCAGAGAAGGCTCCGCACGCGGATACTTGGGGCCTGACCCCTGCGTGGGGATCGCCCAGTGTGTCCGCGAAGGAGCTTTGGAGGCCTGGATGGAGGGTCGGGCGGAGGAGGTATGGCGGACGGCTCCGGGGATGAGACAGACGAGGCTCATCACACATGGGCCTTCGAAGAGTTTCGCCAAGGGGCTGTTGTGCCTACCTAGGAAGGAGTGCAGGGCCCTGGTAGGATTCTACACAGTGCACTGTAGGCTTAGACGGCACCTGACCCTGCTGAGAATTGCAGAGGAGGCGGAGTGTAGATGGTGCATGGAGGACGACGAGACCCCATACCATCTACTTACGGAATCCCCGCCTTTGCGTGGGAAAGATTCAGAATCTTTGGCGTGACGTCGATCGAGCCAGATTCAGTGCGTCGTGTTAGTCTGAAGGAGATGCGGGCTTTCCTAAGGAGGACTGGTATCCTGGCCACAATGGGTCCAATTGGTGGCCTAGGTGCAAGGCCCGCTAGGGGCCACCGCTTCCATACTGATACTGATACGCCCAACATGTCCGTAGCAGATCGATCAAGAACGCAAGCGTCAACATCCTAAGCAGTATTCAAATTAATCTACGATCCTGACAACAGCAATCCACGATAGAAGATGCTACGAAATTAAAAGAAGAATGCCCACAGTTTTCAATTTAATGCGGGCACACGTAAAGTTACATCAGAGAACAAATCCGAGACTATTGACTGCTCAGCATTTTCTAGCAGACGTGACGCCGCCGAACTATAACTTCGTCAATCCAGACAACAGACAAGGTCGTTGCAGTGGCCCAAGTACGTTTGAAAAATAGTATCGGGGCTGTCGAAGATTCTCAGCTGGCCGACGGAGGCAAGTTTGTGCAGTTGAAGTACTACGCAATTCCACCAAATAAACATAGTTGTGAAGATAAGATGTGTCGCAGGAACGCTCCTGTTAGAGTAATATCCGAACAGCCCTCGTATGTGCGGCGTGGGACCACGCATGGAGACCAAAGCGCAAGCCAGTAGAGACTAAAATATGGCTGGCGCAAGAAAATGAACTTTGACCGGCTACGGCCAACCAAACCAATCTTGGACTACGGCTTCGACGACTGGATGCCATTGCCAGATGTTTGTATTACAGCTTATACACACAATCAGCTGTGTTTGTATAATCGAGATATCATTCGATCGTTAATTTTAATGAATCGATCATGAAATTAGTAGTCGAATGGTCAACTAAATGGATCAAGATTCTTGACAATTTGGTGAACTATGATAATGGAGACTATCGAGAGATGTTTCGATGAATGATCTAAATTTCACTGATTCGCTCGAGAAATGAAACCGTCGAGATACGAGATATGATTTAGTATTAGTAGTTAGAATATACGCTACTAGTTTGTTTTATTTTAGAATTTCAGGAGCGACGACAGGGTTGTGCACGTTAAAAGTAACTGCTAATATTAAAGTTAAAGCGTTTAGGGCTGATGTAAGTTGTTTGGGTTTATAGTTTTAACGGTTCTCCTATTTGAACTTAATTGAAAACGAATGTTAGGTACAAATTATAGAGGATGTTGCCTCTAATACAAAACTGATGTAATAATTGTTGTGTTTGTAATGCCATGGTGATAGTACACTAATGATTTTGTTGGATTGAATTGATTTACTGGTTCATTGAATATTTGAACATTTATTTAAATGATTGCCATACAATATAATGTTTAGCAAATACAAAACAAAGTAGGTAATAGATTTGCCTACAATAATTGTTGCATTTGTAATGTCATGGTGATAGCACACTCACGATTTTGTTGAACTAAAATAATTGTTGCATTTGTAATGTGATTTTGTTGAATTGAATTGATCTTCTGGTTCAGTTGTTCGTTCATTTGAATTTCATTATTTATTTTTGCCACACAATATACAGTTTAGCAATTACATTTCCCTAAAATTATTGTTGCATTTGCAATGTAATGGTGAATAGTAATAAGAATTAAAAGAGAAGGATAGTGGCGATCCCACTATGAAGGAAAGTTTGACACCAACACATAATAAGATGTAAAAATGGGTTAGTTTGGGTAGAAGTTCTAGTAGTAGTAGTAGTAGTAGTAGTAGTAGTAGTAGTAGTTTTTTTTTCTTTTTCGGAGAGGGGAAAAGTCTTCTAAAGACTCCCAATGGCCCGTTTCATTGGGTTGTGTCAGATTTTTACTGACTAAAAAAACCCCCTGATAGCAGATATGGATATGGATCCTCCTCGGAACCGCCTACCGGCATTACTTCAAGGAGGCTGCTGCTATAGTGCGTTGGCTGGGCTTGGCTGTTCTACGTGTCCTGCGTTGCTGCGTTATTCATTTCGTTTCCTTTATCGGTAAGTATGTGTCGTGCCATTTTGCTTATTTCTTTCCAGCTATCCTCATTTTTCTACATTGTGTTCACGAGGTTTTCTGGTGTTAGTCTTCCGGTGCTGTTTTCTGTCCGTCGTCTATGTTCATCCCATCTCGAACATTCGAAGATGACATGTTCAGCGGTGTCTCTACCTGCACAGTAGTCACACTCGTTTGTCTCGATAAGACCGAACCGGTGTAGGTACTCCTTGAAGCAGCCGTGGCATGTGAGTATCTGGGTGAGATAAAAATCCACATCATCGACCCATGGTTTTAGTTGCGGAATAAGTTTTCTCGTCCAATGTCCTGTTTCGCCATCACTTTCCCATTGTTCTTGCCAGTTTGTCAGCATTAGCTCTGTGTTCCTTCTTCTTGCTTCTTCTCCTCCCTTTTCTATTGCCACCATTTGTTTGGCCAGAAGGTCTATTGGGGGGGTTCTCGCTAGCACCAGCAGCGCTTTGGTTGATGTTGTGCGGTATGCGGCTGTGATTCTAATGGCGGCTTTCCGTTGGACACTGAGGAGCTTATTTCTTTGTGTAGCCTTTGCCATTGCAGGTTCTCAAACCGATGCTCCATATAACACAATGGATTGCACCACTGAGCACAGTATCCTGTTCGAACCTTCCTGCGGTCCGCTCATCTTAGGCATTAGTTTGAAAATGTTATTGAATGCTTTGTTTGCTTTTATCGCCGTGTTTTGGATGTGGACTCCCAGGTTCATATTTCGGTCTAAGTGCTTGCCGAGGTACTTAATTGACATTTGGCTTTGTATTGTGGCGTTTTTAACTTGTACATTTATACTTTTGACTTTTCGTCCGGCGACTAAAATAACTGCTTCCATTTTCTGCGGTGCTAGCTTGAGACGTTTATCACGGACCCATTCCGCCACATTATGCAGGGCGTGATTTGCCACAGTTTCCGTCATGTCTACCCCTTTTGCTTCTATCAGCACCCCAAGATCGTCTGCGTACCCAATTAGCGTGACTCCTCTCGGTACTGTAATTCTCAAGACTCCATCGTAGTATATGTTCCACAGCATGGGACCCATCACTGATCCCTGTGGTACTCCGCAGGAAACCTCAATTTGTTCGTTCAATCCTACTAGCAGCGTCCGGTCTTCAAAATAGCTGGCTATGAGATTGAACAGGTAAGGGCTGAGGCCTCTTCTGTGTAGCTCTCCAAGGATTCCTTCCCAAGGGGCAGAGTTGAAGGCATTTTCGATGTCCAACGTTACAAGGGTACATAGGTTCCTCCTCCCGCGAGGTGTCTGCTTAACTTTGTCTGCTACATCTGCTATAGTTCTTAGTGCGCTGACCGTTGATTTTTTTTCAACAAAGCCATACTGATGGCCTGACAGGCCGCCGGTTCTCTCGATTTAATTTTTTAGGCGTCTCAATAGTAGCTGTTCTAGCAAGTTTCCCAGTACGTCGATTAGGCATATTGGTCTATATTTTTTCTTTACTTCCTTCTGTAGAAGGACCAAGGGGCCACTTTCCAGCTTTTCGGTAAGACTCCTGAGTTGAGGATGCTGTTCATTACATCCAGGCATTTGTCTGGGTGATCGTTGGCTACAGCCTTAATTATTTCAGGATGAAGGAGGTCTGGGCCCGGTGCCTTTTGTGGCTTGATTTTTTTTGAAGCTTGTTCTAACTCTGTCTTGGTTTTTTCTGGTATATTGATCTCTCTGACGTTCATCTTATCCCATTGTCTGGTTGGATGGGCAGGGAACAGGCCCCTGGCGATCTTTAGTTGCTCCTCATCAGTGAGAGTTGGTGGAGGGGACCTGGTTTTGTTCGAGACGATCTGATATCCTTTGCCTCATGGGTCAGTGTTCACTTCATGTATGATTTTCTTCCATGAGATTTGTTTTGCTTTATCAATAGCCTTTTTGAGAGAGGTTCTGCTATCCCTGTAGGCGTTCTTGCAGAGTGTCTTTTTAGGTTCGTCCGTGCCTTTGTTGGCTCTCACTTTGTCTGGCCTCTGCTACCTCTGACGACTACCAGTAGACCGGTGGTCGTCTGCTAGCGTGCTTCTTCGCAAAAGATTTATTGCATGCCGTTTTTATAACATTCGTAAGGTTATCTGCTGTAAGATTTCCATGGGATGTTCGCAGCTGCTTGTCTACCTCTTCCTTGAGTTTGGGCATGTTCTCTATGGTGATCTTCCAGCCTTTTTTTGCCTTGTTTCGTTGCTGTTGACTCCGGATATCTGGAAAATGATATGCTGATGAAGGCTTAAGTTTTCTTCTTCTAGGACTGTCCATTCTCGTACTTGTTTAGCGATTTTGTTGGTGCTAAATGTGATGTCGATGTATGACTTGCTTCTGTCTCTCACGAAAGTTGGTATATCTCCTCAATTGTGCACTATAAGGTTTTCTCTGCCAGCCACTCTGCGAGAATTTCTCCCCTTCTATCTTCTGCCGTTGGGCTCCATA
>MU184350.1:62217-91717 GCA_016904865.1 Pissodes strobi | reverse complement strand
CCTGGTTGTGAATGGATAGGTTCTCCTCTGCCAACCATTCTGATACCAACTCCCCTCTTCTATCCTCTATATTTGAGCCCCATATAAATGCTTTTGCATTAAAGTCTCCTCCTACGAGGATTTCTTTCTTTCTGCTGTTTTTTCATGTCTCTTCTAAGACAGTTTAAGAAGTCCGTGTAGGTTTACAGATCTACATTTGGGGGAATATAACAACTGTATATAATCATCTTGTCTAACTCTATCCATACAAAACCTGGTCCGTTACCCATATCCAGTACCTTAATCTGCTTGTTTACCACTGTGATGGCTGCGTCTAGATTTCCCTCTGTATACCAGTGACCTATTGTGACCTTTTTCCTATTTGGCTCTGATAGAATTATGATATCTACTTTCTTATCTTCTATCGTTTTATATTGTAGGTCCATCGCCTCTCGTCCCCTATCTATGTTGACTTCATATTGGTGATGATTTCTAGAAGACGCTATTTAATCTAGCCCTCTTCTCCTCATTATGTGTTTTAATTAGCTTTCTATATTCTGGGCATCTCATTGATTCCGCCATGTGGCCTGTTGTGCTACACAGATAACACTGCTCTTCGTTAGGACATTCTCTCTTTTTGTGTCCGACCTTCCCACACTTGTGGCAGTTATTCCTGTCGTCTTCCTTATATTTGCGCTGGTCCCCCCTGTGTCCGATTCTATAGCACTTGCGACATCTTTCCAGTGGATCTAGCACTCTTGTCCTGCATCGGTTCCATCCACTACCGATTCTTTTCTTCCTTGTTATGTATTCGGCCGCGTCCGACTGCATTGTTACAAATACATATTTGTACTCTTTGTAATTGGGTTTATTAGTCAGTTTAATTTGGGACTCCACCACAAAGCCGTCTTCGTTATTTAGTTCTCTTTTCAGAACCTGTCTTATGTCTTCTTCCTTTACCGTCTCGTCGATGTCTAAAAGCATGAAGGTTTGTCCCTTCGTCTTTACGTCCACCTGCGCAACCTTGCACAGTGCTGTGTTCAGTGCTGTCGTGAATGTCTTCCTATCTTTCTCATCCTTTCCTTTGATTTTCAGTTGTAGATTCCCACTATTTGTTTTGGTGATCCTTTCTATCGTGATGCCTTCAGTGTCTATATCCTTTTTCATATCCTTGAGTATATCCGCGAAGGAGACATTACCCGTTGGTTTTATTAATATGGTTTTCCCGTTATTTTTCCGTTTATTTTTGTGTGGGTTCTATTTTTACCCATAACTACTTTGAATGTAATATTTATTTTTCTTCCTATATACTCAAGGATATTTCGTGTAACTCCGTGGTCTATGTTTTGGTCCATAATACACCATACCTGGCTTACCGGTTTTCTGTCGGTCATTTGATGTATTTCAAACAGGTTTTCTTTCATTTTAATTCTATCTTCCGCTGTGTGCAGTCCTTCTGTTAATGTGACCAATGTAACCAGCTCTAATGCATTTCCGCTCGCTTCCTCACCGAAGATACCGCTCGCAGAGGCACCCCCGACCATACTACCAGTTTTTAGTTTATTTTCCTCTACGTATCTCTTCAGCTGAGGGTGTCTCTCTTTGAGCTTCCGCAGAAGTATATTGTTATTAATTTCTTCTGTCTGCATAATAAATAAGAGGTTTTCCTCCTCTCCGGTGATTAATTCTCTTTGTAATTGACATTTTTTGAAGACATCTTCTGGCCATTGTACTTCCAATAACTGTTGCAGTTGGCAGTCTTCAATTTCTAGGTCCATTGCCTTTTCAATACGCATTACTCGCATTTCTTTCTCTAGCTGTTGATTGCTGACCGTTTGCGTGCTCATTTCCCACATACTTTTCTTGGGGTTGGTTGGCCATTTTGCTTGAGGGGGCATGTAGCTCTTGGGCTATGAAGCCAGTGTTCTCCGCCATTCTTTGAGTATAACCCTCCACCTTGTGGACAGCATTTTTTATTTCCTTTTTTGTGTTCAGGATAGTCGTAATCAGCACTTTTAGTTGTTGCGTTTGTTCTGCCACTTCTTTGATAAGATCTTTTAGTCTCTTACGTTCCGTTTCCATTTTCTTGATAAATATTTCAAATTCTTCTTATATAACAAGAAGTAATAGATACACTAGTATTCAGAAAATGATTCAACGGGTATATTAGCTGTAAGACAGATTATATTTGTGAATACAATGACCCTTATTTATAAAATAAAACACGGTTTGTGTGCTGAACATTTATTGGCAAATATAAGATATAATGTAAATATACACAATTATGAAACTAGAACCAATGAGGACTTTTATGTATCTACTGTTCATAACAATTACAGCCAAAACGATGTTTTTCATAATGGTTTGATCAACTATAATAATCAGCCCCACAAATGTGAGAGCTTCTAGTAATGTAAATATTTTTAAAAGAAGATGTATTAAATATAGTAAAGAACATATAAACTATTAGTGTTATAATGGCATTTTTTTTACAATAATTTATATTGTTATTGTTATTTGTTAGAATTTTTTTAATGGTGATTCAATGTACCTGTGCAATATTGTATTTTTTGTTAGCTCATGCTATTAATAATAAAGTTAAAAGGCAACGTCTTATATGATGGTCAGAGCCTCCTCAGTAGGCGGAGTGTTGACCGGTCGATAACCGAAGCGTAATTCAACAAGGTTACATTATAGGGTGAAACAATACTCGGGCGTATGTCTGTATCTTAATAGTAGAAAAGGAGATGAAATATATTAAGATTCTACAGGGAGGCACAAAGCTATTTCATGAAGAGAAATACTCCTTAGGAATTCAAAGAGAGTGTCCTCACGGAGGGGTAAATTACTTCCTTCGTGAGGACTCACTCTCTTTAACACACTACTATTATACTTTTCTCTTTAGCTAATGGAAGTGCGATTTCTTGCTGCGAATCCGACGGTACATCTACGTTACCTCCAGAAGCAACACATTACGCTTGTATGCCGATCCACATTTCATCCAGTGATCCATTTTTCACAAGATTTAAACAACGATGTATGAATTTTGTACGATCCATATTGGCTCCGAGACACGATTGTAGTATGGGATATGCACAACAGGTTAAATCAACATATTATTTCCGGTTCTACTAGATAAATCTATATTGTAAAGCTGAAACCATGTTAAGTTTGCCATATATCTCATTTAACAATAACAAGAAAAATAATTTCAAAATTTTGATTTTCATTAAAAGCATCTTTTCTTCAAATTAGGTGGACGTCACAAGTTTTCTTAGTAAATGAAGCGCTTATTTTTTATACACTTTTTATATAATAACACTTGACAGTAAAAATGTTGACATATTGCATGCAAATTAGCTAGTAGTGTTTATGTTATTAACCCAAATTAAATTATCATTTCGTATTAGATGAATAAGCTGACTCATTTTATTGATGCTTCATCTGTGTATGGATCAACCCCAGAGCAAACTAGCCAGCTGAGAAGCTTTCACGGCGGCAAGCTAAAAGTTTTCAGTGATTATGGAAGAGAATTGTTACCTTTATCGAAAGATCCCGAAGCATGCCTAACGATGGAACAAGGATCAGCTTGTTTTGAATCTGGTATGACTATGTTAAGATGTTTCTGGCAGCGGAAATTAATCATTCATTATTTAGATTTTGGCTTGTAATGCTGATGGTGGAGGAAGTGTTGGGTGTGCAATTAAAACATATTAACACCTCTTGAAGAGAAGCTTTTTTATACTGCACCACTTTAGAGATATTAAGGGCCATCATCACATCATCCATTCAGAAAAATTATCATCTTCTCCAAAAATGTTTAATAAATAAAATATATAATATTTAGCTTCACACCCATTACCCATTTAATTAAAGTCTATAATATATCTCTAATATCCCCAGGTGATACCAGAACTAACCAGATGATCACGCTGGTTGTTATGCACACCATCTTTTTGCGGGAACACAACCGACTAGCAAGTGAATTGGCCGAGTTGAATCCTCACTGGAAAGATGAACAACTATTTTTAGAAGCGAGACAAATACTAATCGCTGAAATGCAGGTCATTATTTACAAGGAATTTCTACCTGTTGTGCTAGGTAAGCTTAGTAAATTAAACAGTCACTTATTATCGAGCATAAAGTACGCAAGCGAATAAGCTAATTAATATCCTAAAATCGGAATTAGAATTCTGTTTTACAAAAGAGCCATATTCGCTTCTCTCGTATTAATCCAGTTATTTAAGGTACAAATCTTAAAGCGACAAAGATACTATACTGAATATTTCGATTACCTTCTAGGTGATGACGTGATGACAGAATTTGGACTTAATCTAGAAGAGGGCACAACTTACTCGTTCGATTACAGTCCCCTAGTCGAACCATCAGTTACAAATGAATTGGCTGCGGCTGCGTTTCGATTTGGTCACTCTATAGTCGACGGTCAACTAAGGTTTGTTAGAACGCAATGCGTATAGAAACCAAATATTCGAAAACTCTTTACCGATATCAATTGGCAAGATCATTCAACTATTTATTATGCTGTGTCTAAGTTGGACAAATTTTAGGATCTACGGGCCTAAGAAAATGGAGGAAATTGTCGCAATTCCCGAGGTAATGTTTTATCCATCCAGAATGAGACACCAAGAGTTTATGGATGAGATTCTCAGCACTATCACTACGGAGCCGATCCAAGACGTGGATGCATCGTTATCAGACGCGGTAATACCGATTTATTTTGCCTAATAACGCCAACTTTAGCTTTTTTATTATATTTATATGCTATATATGGCACGGAACGAATGAAACAATCAATACAGATTTCAATGAAATTAAAAATGCCTTGACTAGGACAATTTAAACAGCTGAAGCGGATTTTTAGAGAGCTGAAACAGGTTTTTAGACATCCAAGTCAGCTTTTTAAACAGCTAAGACAGCTTTCTATGCAACTTCTGTAGGGGGATAGTGGTGTCAAGTTAGGTGAGGTGTGAGAGTGCGAAAGACATACCCAAAGCTGCCTTTTAAAATTTAAAACAACCTTTACGCAGCTAAAATGGCTTTTTACGATTTTTGGACAGCAAAGGCAACTTTTTAAATATCTAAGACACCTTTTAGATAAGTTACTTAGTTTTTATTGGTTGTTATTCTTTATAAAATTAAATAGGGAATGTTGGGGTAAAGTGTTTACCATAACATAAAAAAAATCTACAAATATTGTTTAATAATTCATAAGGCATTTTGGATGAATAAGATCTTTTCTGTCACGATTTTCCTTTAAATTTGAATATAATATTAGGAGAGTCTAGGATGGTACTATAAAATAGTATAGCATAAAGCCAGTTAATACAAATTATATGGGGCAAGAAGGAACATCATGATCAGGTACAGGCAAATGTTTTCCATGAACTAGTTACATCAGGAAGTATTCTCAGTGAAAAAGAAATAAATATTTCTTTTATAAAAAAAAACACAGTTCAACAACTAAAAATAACAAAAGTATATCGAAAAAAGACAAAAATAATCATACAAATAAAGGAAATGTGAGTTTTTGGCTTAAAATACTATACTATTGTCGCCAAAATCAGACAATAGTTCTAGTTTCTGATGTTTTTTTCAATGCTTATTATTTGGGTAAAAATTGTTTCTTTGTAATTGTGTCATTATTATTTAGATTTTTGATGTTAACTTGTTCTATATCAAAGTCCATGGCTTTGAATAAAAAATAGTTGAACTGCCTGATGATGTATCCTACTTAACGTTTGTTTTTTATCTATTTTCGTATTTTCAATTTTCCCTTACATTTATTTAGTTTTTTTGGGTATTTTATTATACGTTATAGCTCTCATCTGTGCTTAATTAGGTACTGACGTTAACAGCATAATTCTTCCCTTTCTTACGATACAAGTAAAAATAACAAAAAATATTGTTACGGCTAGCAACCATCCGAATGTTTTAGTGCTGCTCTATAGAACTGGCCTTGCCGCGTTTATGTATGAGTCATCGCCGCGCCGGTAGCGAAGATTCAGGAACGCTGGAATTATCTCGATGCCCTGGTCGAGAATCATATAGAGTGGCCCCGCTTTTTCCCGAGTATTCCTGATAGATTCGAGATTGTATATAAGTCGTATTGTATAAAAATTAGCGTGTGGAGTTAGTTATGTTATGAAGTGTTGAATTGTAAAGAGCTATAGTTGCAAAGTTATAAGAGTAGTTTAGTGTGTTTAATTGTATACAGTGGTAGAGAATAAAGAGAGTATTAGTTTAAAATAGTAAAGTTGTAATTTCGTTCAGAACCCACGGGAAAAACGTAGCATTTGATGTTAGAAGCGGGATTGTGAAGGGACCGCATTTTGAGGTATTCTTCGAGGAGAGAAGAGCGTACAAGTACGCCAACGAGACCGTTTTGATTGGTGGCTTCTGTGAACATTTTATAGTATTCTATGGTCATTACGAGGCAACAAACGGCAGAAATGGAACAAATAAATAAAATGTTGGCCGATTTCATGGAAACACAAATCCCAACATTCTTACAGCTTTTGATTTTATTTCCCGAATATGTGGAATAAAGGAAAGGGAATGATCCAATAAAACTCCAAGGTCTCATATGGAGTTCACATGATTTAATGGAGTATCCCGAATTTTGTACTGAAAAATTGAAGGATTACGAGATCTTGAAAAAGTCATGAGGTGACACTTGGCAGTGTTCAGCTCCATTGCATTGCGAACACACCAGTTCGCTAGTCTGTTCAAGTCTGAATGCAAAAGAAGACAGTTGTCTGGGGACCCAACCCTGGAAAATAGCTTCAAATCATCTGCGAACAATAAAAAGTTAGAGGATGCAAAACAAGAATGGATGTCGTTCACGAACAAGTTAAAAAGCAGAGGGCCAATATGAGATCCCTGGGGTAATAGACTTTGACCTGAAGCAATGAACCCTCACAATCTGCTCCCGACCCCGCAAATAACTTTGAAACCACTCAAGCAAAGGGCCGCTGATCCCTGCTGTCCTAAGGTTGCTGGTCAAAAAAGCTCATGGTTAACCCTGTCGAAGGCCTTGGAAAAATCCGTGTAGATAGAATGGACTTCGCCGCCACCCTCCAAGGTCTCCAACAGATGATCAACATATGAGATCAAGTTAAGTTCGGTTGATTTTTTACACACAAAGCCAAACTATTCATCAATAATCAAGCCACACAAGGGAGGGGTTAGATAATGAGTTAAGATGTTTTCAAAGAGTCTAGGAATTACATTTAAAATGCTCACAGGCCTATAGTTCTTAACATCGGCCTTATTACCGGATTTATGAATTGGTATGATAAAACTAGATTTCCAAACAGAAGGCAGATAACCAGTGTTCAGCGACAAATTGAATATGTGAAAAAGAGGTCTTGCAAGGACCAAACTACAATACCCAAGTAAAGTTGGTGGTATACCATCAGGCCCAGGACCACAGCCAAAATCCAAAGAACTCAGCTTATCATAGATATCCGAAATCTTAATACTAATACTAGGAATATTTACATTGTTGCCCGGAGGTTGGTCCGGCATATTGCATTGCGCATCACAATAAGTAGATGAAAAAAAATCTGCAAAACTATTTGCAATAGCAAGACCGTTATTGCATTTCAGGTCACCATAAGACATTTCATAAGGAATACTAACAGCTTTACGCTTAGCGTTAAAAAAATGCCAGAAAGATTTTGGGCCGGCAATAATACTATCCTCAGTGCAATCAATATAATTTCTATAGCACTAATGAGAAAGTCTCTTATAGCCAGCCCTCAATCTAGAGAATTCCTGATAATCCGAGTGCAAACCACTCTGTTTGTATTTAGAATGCATTTCCTTTTTCTTAAAGATTATTTCCTTTAGTTGTGGAGAATACCAAACAGGAAACTTGCGCTATGATGATCTTTTTAAAGGCACAAACAATTGATCAATAATAAAATCCAGAGACCCGTTCAGGAATCTACTATCCCAGTCAACATAAGATAAAAATTCATTAATATTTTCTAGATCCGCATTATTGAAGTCCCTATACTTCCTCTCCATGGAAGCCCGTGTCATTGGAATGATTAATAGAGAGATTCAATGTGACTCTCAGTGGCGGATGGTAAGCATCAATAGGGAACAGCGGTTCCACAGCTTGCTGTGCACTTATGTTGGGAACCTGGGTGAGAACAAGATCCAAAAGTTTACCATGAACGTTTTTAATTGAGTTACTTTGAGTGAGGTTATGGAATGCACACACATCAGACAGAACTTCAGTGAACTTCGCCTCCAGAGCAGAAGCACTCACCATGGAAACCGCTGTAGAACCCATGTCGTCACCAGACCACTGTGCGTTAGGGAGATTGAAGTCGCCTACGATTGTAAACTTTAGACCTGGTAACTCCTCAATGACGGCATCAATGCTCTCGGCCAATTTTGTGTACGCTGTTGAAGGAGATCTGGGAGGTAAATAGGCACTGCCAACTATACACTTACAGCTGCCAATGCCCATCGCCACAAAAATCTGTTCAATGTCCGGAGAAACTTCAACTCTGGAACTACAAACACTGTTATGGACTGCGATCAGCACACCACCACCCCTCTTACAGCTGTTAGAAGCTTGCGATCGATCTTTACGATAAATCGTATAACCAAACAAATCAAGTTCCCCGTCCAAAAAATCATTGGTCAGCCAAGTCCCAGCAAAAATGAGAATGTCGTAAAATGACGATAAAGATATATTTCGAAGTAGGTTAAGTTTGATTCTCATACCTCGTACATTTTGATAGTAGATGGTGAAATTCTTGAAAAAGACATTCAGTTTTTTGACGAAACTATAGTAGGAACTCCCTGGACGTATTTTAAAAACAAATTGTCTTCTCCAGCTTCTCTCATTCTCAGAAGTTCCTGTTATCCTGATCGTTACCATTTACAGGATAATTGAAGATCATCAAATTGTTAGATCATTTTTGGGGTTCCTGAAGCTCCGTGAACATACCATCCTGGCCCAACACTGGAGGTAAGGAGGTATCATGCTGGGTGGATGATTGGCTTGCTCTGATTGCGGACCTGAGCGTATTGAGTTCAGACTTAGGGTCATAAATTGCTTTAAGTAGTTTGGGATGCTGGAGCAGTCTTCACAATAAAACTTAAGAAGGCGTTTACCCTTCAGTTCGACCACTTTTATCTCAGAAGCGTTTAAATTAGAACACACTTTTTTATGGATGCTTCTTTGGCAGCTGTCGCACTCGGTAACTAGGTTTAGATCATTTTCGAAGATGTTGCACTTTAAGCATGTGGCCATTTTGAGGTTAGAAAAAAGGAAATCTTTCCAAAATATCAGTAGCAACGAATGTTTATCCAGTAGGCCTAGCACAAATGTAGCAGACACTTAATTTTATAAAACAAACACCAAATCAGGGACACTAACACAGTTTTAGACTAAGAAAACTGTAAAACAGACGGAGCATAAAAATAAATAAATACATGCATTAGTTAGGTTAGGGAACACTTCTAGTCGAATATTGGGATATCCGGCAAGAAAGGGTAAATTTGTATTGGACACAGACGCAAGCAACACCGGCATCGCAGCAGTTTTATCGCAAGTACAAGCAGAAGAAGAACGAGTTATTGAATACTACAGTCGAACACTTTCGAAACCTTAACGTAACTACTGTGTAACCCGAAAAGAGCTTTTGGCAATAGTACGGGCTGTTGAGCATTTCCATCAATATCTGTATGGACAAGGATTTTTAGTAAGGACTGATCATGCAGCACTTAAAAGTTACAATATAATTTTAAGGTTAAGCCTAGGGCAGGGAGATTGCATAATAATGCAGATGCTTTATCCAGAAGGCCATGCGAGGATAATTGTAAGCATTGCCAAAGAATAGATCAACGAGAAGGAATTACTCCCATTAGGCAAATGAAATTTGAGGTTGATCAGCAGTGGACCACAGATCAACTTAAAAAGGATCAGCTTGAGGATAGTGAAATAGCACTATTGCTAACAGCTAAAGAAGGACATCAAACAAGACCAAGCTGGAGTGAAATTTCAACTAAAGGATTTGCTTTTAAAACTCTGTGGACACAGTGGGACTCCCTGGTGATGAAAAATGGATTTCTTTAACGAGCCTGGGAAAGCGCCGATGGAAAAGTAGTGAAGACACAGTTAGTGGTACCAAGGAGGAAGATATCGGAAGTTCTGGAAGCAGTTCGTAATGGAAAGTCTGATGCCCATCTCGGAGTGAACAAAACGATTGACAAGATTCGCGACAGTTTTTACTGGGTCAACTACTACTGCAGATTTGGTATTCCGTTAGAGCTGCACTCAGATCAAGGACGCAACTTCGAATCCAAAGTTTTCCGGAAAGTCTGTGATTTATTCAATATCCATAAAACACGGACTACCGCCATACACCCACAATCAGACGGCAAGGTTGAGAGGGTTAACAAGACCATTCAAGAACATTTTTGTCAAAGGTCGTAGATGAACATCAGAAGGATTGGGACCAACCCGACCAACACATGCCACTATTTTTAATGGCCTATAGATTAGCAGTACACGACACGACAGGGCTAACACCAGCCATTTATTTGGAAGAGAACTCCGTTTACCCTGTGACCTATTATTCGAAATGCCAGACAACCAGGATATGGAAATTCAACACTACGCGGAATCCCTTAAGGAAAAGTTACTGCACGTTCATGAATTAGTCAGAGAAAATACGGAGAAAGCCTATGGATTCCAGATGAACGATAAAGTCTGGTCATATAATCCGCAAAGAAAGAAAGGAAGATCTCCCAAGCTAACGCCAGTATGGGAAGGACCCTATACAGTCATCAAAAGAATTAATGACGTAGTATATAGAATTCAACGTAGTCCCAGAGGCAAACTGAAAGTTGTCCACCTCGACAGGCTCAAAGCATATCACGGACATGAAGTAGCTGATCGGGACGATCAGGTTTAAGAGGGAGGCAATGTCACGGCTAGCAACCATTCGAATGTTTTTGTGCTACCTTGGCGCGTCTATGTATGAGTCATCGCCGGCCGCGAAGATTCAGGAACGCTGGAATTATGTCGATGACCTAGTCGAGAATCATATAGAGTGGCCTCGCTTCTTTTCGAGTCAGAGTATTCGTTATAGATTTGAGATTGTATATAAGTAGCAGACCTAAAGCGTGTTGAGTTAGTTAATCATTGAGTGTTAAATTGTAAAGAGCTATTAGTTGTAAAGTTAAAAGAGTAGTTTAATGTGTTTAATTGTATACAGTGGTAGAGAATAAAAAGAGTATTAGTTGAAAATAGTAAAGTTGTAATTTCGTTCAGAACCCACGCACGGGGAAAACGTAACAATATATTGCCAACAAAAATAATCATAAGACTAGGGGAACCGTGAGTAAATCAAATTTAAAATAAATGCGTCTCTAATGACGACTATATTGTCGCCAAAATTGAGACAATAATTCTAGCAAAGTATATGTAAACTAGTAAGTTCACTCAGCGGTAAATCCTTTGATGTAATTCAGCCACATTCCTTTATATCAAGTGACAACTGGTGATGACCGATGCGCTGCGTAAGTGTCCGATTGATTCGCGTGGCTTTCTCTAGTCAGAGATGTATTCAGGAGATTGTATGGACTCGTACCGAAAGACCTACTGAATGCCGGCCGGGTGAAAAATGAAATGAAACTGAGCAGTTGTAAAAATATTTTCATAGAAGGAAATTGTAAGAAAATTTGCTATACGCGATGTAATTTTTAGGTGATACCACTGTTGCTATCTCAGAATCTAACAAGAATTTAACAACACTGCTAATCGATCTTGAAAAGGCATCAATAATGGCAACTTTCTAATTTAATCAACTTTGTAGCTTTGACCGTTTCAAAGATAGCAATAATAGTGGATTACCTAAAATATATTTAAAAATATATAATAATATAATACTTCGGAATCTCATTTTTACTACACTTCTTTGGTTTCATGAAAGTGATTTTTCAAGGCCACGTTATGACATGGTTTATGTCTTCGTCTCGCGTTACTGTATTTTTGTATCGTTGATTGGACGACTAACCAAAACCAACCAAATCTATCAAAATTGATTGTACCGTATCGGCACCGGCACCGGTTCAAATACCTACAATAAGCTGAGACTAAGTGAAACTAACCAAAACTTGAGTCGACGATTAACCAAAACTAAGAAAATCTATTAAAATTGATTATAACGTATCGTAACGGGTTCAAATTACTAAAATAAGTTGATACTAACTGAAACTAACCGAAAGTTGATTGGAGGACTAACCCAAACTAACCAAATCTATTAAAATTGGTTATAACGTGTCGGAACAGATTCAAATAATTAAAATAAGTTGAGACTAAATGAAACTAACCGAAAGTTGTTGACGAATAACCCAAACTAACCAAATCTATTAAAATTGATTTTAATGTATTCTGAAAAGCTTGAAATGACTAAAATAAGTTGAGGATAAGTGTAGCTAACCGAGAGTTGATTGAACTACTAACCCAAACTAGCCAAATCTATCAAAATTGATTATAACGTATCGGATGACTAAAAGAATTTAAGACTAAGTGAAACTAACGGAAAGTTTATTGGAAAACTAACTTAAACTAAGAAAACTATTAAAATTGATTACAATGTATCGGAACCGCTTTAAATGACTAAAATAAGTTAAGAATAAGTGATCTAACGGAAAGTTGGTTCGACCACTACCCCAAACTAACCAAATTTATTAAAACTGATTATAACATGTTGGAACCGGTTCAAATGACTAAGGTATAGAAATATAAATAGAAATAGAAATAATCTTTATTAATCCACATGACCAATTATTACATTGATATTTGGACAAGTCATTACATAAAAGAAGAAAATACAGAATTAAATAAATAAAAGCTGAAACAACGTGGCATCAAGATACATTAGCACTACAACAATAGGACACATTATTCAAATTAGGTGTCGTTAAAAAACTCAGTCAAATTATAAAAACAGCGAGATCGCAAATAGTTTTTTAAAGAAGATTTAAATTTTCCCAAACAGCCTGAAGCCCTTATATCACTAGGTATGTGGTTGTAAACATTTACACAATTATAATATGCCGATCGCTGATAAGCTGCTGTCCTGTGTTGAGGCAACAATAAGTTTTCCCCATTTCTGGTATAATAATTATGATTTGATGAGTTATTATTAAATAAATGTTAATTATCCCTAACATACAAACAACATTTTAAAATGTACATGTTATAAAATGTCAGTATCCCATTTTCTTTAAATATAGTTCTACAGGAACTTCTTTTTTTAATGTTAAACATAAGTCGTATAATCCGCTTTTGGATTAAAAAAACTCGGTTTGTATTAACAGCTCCTCCCCAGACCACAATATGATAGGATACGGCGGAGTATACCAGGGCATAATAAACTTGCAAAAGTGCATCCCTATCAAGATCGTATCGAAGCTGTAATATAGCAAAATAAGCCCTATTTAGCTTTGCACAGACCAAGTCTATGTGGCTACTCCAGGACATACTTTGGTCCAGTAAGAGTCCCAAAAACCTAACCCCCGCAGATCCATTAATTATAACGTCATTAGGAATTTGCTGCCTACTAAAAACCACACTATAAGTCTTATCTTAATTTAAAATTAATTTATTTTTTACACACCCGTTTTCAAATTCTTTACATACTATTCTGATCGATTCTTGAAGCTCCCCAAAAGACAATTCAGACAGTGCAATGGATGTATCGTCTGCGTAATTGATTAACAACCCTTTAGAGATAAACCGCGGCAAATCATTAATAAAAAGTATAAAAATTAAAGGGCCTAATATCGAACCCTGGGGAACCCCAAGGTCAGTCCTGTAGTTTTCTGAGTTACTGCCATTAACGCATGTAAACATTTTTCTGTCAGAAAGAAACGAAACGATCCAGTCCAACACCACACCTCGTATACCTAAGTGAAAAAACTTACTTTTAACAAATTCAATGTTTATAGAGTCAAAGGCCTTTGAAAGATCAAAGAAAACCCCAGCAGCCGGCCTTCCCTCATCCATCTTTTTGGAAAGAAAATTTACAAATTCAACTGCGGCGGTTTCCGTTGACCTCCGAGACCTAAAACCATGTTGGCTGTTGGACAAGATATTATTAACATTCAAAAAACTATAAATTCTACTATACATTATTTTTTCTAGAATTTTTGAGAAGCAACTAAGAACACATATTGGGCGATAATTATCACAATTTTCAACATTACCATTTTTAAAAATGGCTGTAACTTTACCTGTTTTTAAAACGTCCGGAAACTCACCAGAAAGAAAGGACATATTAATTAGTGAAGACAGCTGTTTAGCTATTGATTTACCAACTGATTTTAAAACTCGCACTAATACATCATCAGGCCCACAAGATGAAGTGTTTTTTAAATTATTTATTACAGATAATACCTCGTGAGGGGTAACTGGTTCACAGTACATGGTATTATTTACTAGTTCAGAAGTAGTACAACTTAGTATGTCCTGACATGCAAATACATTATTAATTTTTTGTTTAACATTAACTGAAAAATGCGCAGCAAAAATATTTGCGATTTCTGTGGTGTTTGATGAAACAGCTCCGTTTGGCAGGCGAACTGATATTATCTTACAATTATTAGTCGAACGCCCCAATTTTTTGTTCACTTCAATCCACACCTGCTTGGATCTATTGGCAGACCCACTGATTTTGTCGCTAAGGTACTTTCGTTTAGCTGTATTAATACATTTTCTGTAGTGTTTGCGCTTTAGATTATATGCTTTTTTGAGACTAACCAAGTTAGCCTCCCTATATATCTGATAAGCCACATATAATTCGTCCCTTAATTTTTTTAGTTCTTCGGTATACCAAGGGTTGCTTTCTTGTTTTGTGGGTATGCAAGTTTGAATGGGGCTGTATTGGTTATATCCAGTTAAGAACAATTCAATAAAATGTTGAAAGTTTTCGTGAGTATTTTTATTTTCACAGGCTACCCACTGTCTGTTTTCTAAATAGTTTTTAAAAAGTTGCATATTATAACGTGTAATTTTACGATATTTATAATAGGTGTTATTTGCCTGAACTTGCATGGTGTAAGCAAATAAGTAGCTGAAAAAAACAGCCATATGATCCGACAAGTGTATGTTTTTTATCTCAACTGAAAGAAATGCATTTTTATAAGAAGCAACATAATCAATTGCTGATGACGTAGTGACATTGTTTTTATTTGTCATTATCCGAGTAGGACAGTTTATTAAATTAGTAAGTTCAAATGCCGCCAATAAATCATTAAGTGAATTATAACTACCATTAGTCTTATCTAAACTATTAACATTAAGATCTCCACAAAGGACAATGTCTATTTTGAGGCTTATTTCAGATAAAAGTAGGGACAGATTTGTTAAAATTAAGTGAAACTAACCGAAATTTGATTCGACGATTAACGAGAACTAACCAAATCTATTAAAATTGATTATAATGTATCGGAACCGCATTAAATAACTTGAGAATAAGTGACACTAACCGAAAGTTGGATCGACGACTAACCCAAACTAACCAAATCTATTAATATTGATTATAACATATTGGAACCGCTTTAAATGACTGATATAAGTTGAGAAAAAGTGAAACTATCCGAAAGTTGAATCAACGACTAGACCAAAGTAACCAAATCTACTAAAGTGGATTATAAAGTATCTGAACCGGTTCTAATGACTAAAATAGGTTGAAACTAAGTGAAATTAACCAAAAGTTGATTGAACAACTAACCGGATTAGGTTGGTTAGTTCGGGTTAATCGCCGATTCAACTTTCGGTTAGTTTCACTTAGTCTCAACATATTTCAATCGTTTGAACCGGTTCTAAGACGTTATAATCAATTTTAATAGATGTTATTAGTTGGGTTAGTCACCAAATCAACTTTTGGTTAGTTTCTCTTAGCCTTAACTTATTTTAGATATTTGAACCGGTTCCGATACGTCATAAACAATTTTAATAGATTTGGTTACTTTGGATTAGTCATCCATTCAACTTGCGATAAACTTCACGGAGTTTCAACTTATTTTAGTCATTTGAACTGGTTCGGATACCTTATAATCAATTTTAAGGTTTGGTTAGCTTGGGTTAGTTGTTGATTCATCTTTCCGTTAGTTTCACTTATTCTCAACTTATTTTAGTTATTTAAAGCGGTTCCGATACGTTATAATAAATCCTAATAGATTTGGTTAGTTTGGGCTAGTCGTCCAATCAACTTTCGATTAGCTTCACATAGTTTCAATTTCTTTTAGTCATTTGAACCGGTTCCGATACGTTATAATCAATTTTAATAGATTTGGTTAGTTTGAGTTTGTCGTCGAATCAACTTTGGGTTAGTTTCACAGTGCCAAAATATATTTAATATTTACAAAGCATTCCATTATCGGTATATAATATGTACGTATAAAAAAAATGTGACACCTGGACGATTTTTCCGGTCTTGTCGCCTCCTTCACCTAATTTTATTAACATATCTATTCACATACTATAGATTTTTCCTATTTGCCTTTGTATTTTTCATTGCTTCGTATATATTTCCACCGAAGTCCGAATAAAATATTAAAATAGAAATAAAATTAAGGATTTTCACAAATCCGACTCTGTTCTGAACACTCTGCCTACATACGAACGACTGATTAAACTAAAACGCTCCACATGCTGCCAACAATCTGCGGATTTTCGGCGGCTGGCAGAAAATATTTGGGGGAGTGGAGCTACTAGTTTACATATACTTTGACGTAACCATAATGATGTTCCAAGCGCGTGGAAGAACAATGGCGATTTGCTCCAGTTCTTTGTTTAATAGATAAATTAAGTGAAATGTACTTAATCAAAAACATCAAAAAGCATCAATCCTAGATTATAATAATAAGAATATAATAAGATGCTTTATTGTCAAAAAATTTTACAGTTTATAGACAAAGCTAGAGCTAGAGTACAAAACATATAAAAACACAAATAGATACAATAAAAAGAAAAAGAAAAACCTAACTATACAAAACTTCATACAATTGTGCAATTTGTACGTGATCAAAATATTATATAAAATATTAAAATATTTAATCATTTAAACATTAAATACTAAACACTAAACCAGTGTGTAAGATGCTCAAAATTAAGTATTAATAAAATAGTCGTTGACTGTGTATAAGTCTCTCTCCAGTAAGTATGATCTCAAAGCTCTGCGAAATGCGGGAAAAGATGTTATTGACTTCATTTCAAAAGGCAGATAAGTGTGCATTTTTTTGCATTGTACAGTATAGCGCTTCTAAAGTAACTCTGAGCGTGGGGTTGGCAGATAGAGATCATGCTCCGTATTCCTAAAAGGATAGTTGTGCGATGGCCTTTCTGGAATAGCAGATACGTGCTTGTGGATTAAGCAAACGGATTCAAATATGAATAAGGAAGGAAGAGTTAATATTTTAAATATTTTAAAGAAATGCTCTCAGTGAGTTCTACTGTTTAGTCTCAGTGGGTATCGAACAGCTCTCTTTTGTAGTTTGAAAATGCTCTCAAATTGAGTCACACAACACGTACCCCAGAATGGAAGGGCATATCGGAGGTGCGACTCAAAAAGGGCATAACTTAATTTTTTTGACAAGGCATCGATGGGCAAGTTCCAGTTCAAATGGTTGCCCACAACAAGCCCCAAGAATTTCACAGATTCAACGACGTCAATAGTGGCGTTATCAAGTACAAAAGATTGCAACGTACTTTTATATAACAAAACTTTAGTTTAATGATTTAATGGTGTTTAAGTCACTAGATACAGTTCTGCGTAATATCCGGGTTGCTCCAAGTGAAACTAGTATCGTCCGCAAAGAGACAGACTTTACCGCTAATGTCCAGACAAGCAATGTCGTTAATAAACAGCCGATACAAAATAGGGCCTAGTACTGAACCCTGGGGTACTCCACAATCTATTGACTTGCAAGAAGACATCGACGTATCAACCCTGACAAGCTGACTTCTGTTGTTAAGAAACGACTTAAATCATTCGAGAGCCACTCCTCTGAATCCGTAGTACTGCAATTTATTAATTAAGATATTATAATTTACACAATCGAAAGCTTTAGAGAAATCACAGTAAATTGTTACTGTAGAGTGATGGTTGTTCAGGTTGGAGTATACATAACTAAAGAGGGAAAACATAGCATCATTTGTGCATTTGTTACTCAAAAATCCCAAATTGACAGTAGCAAGTATTTTATTATTTAGAAAAGATAGAAGCCTTTTTGTAACTAATCTTTCAATGATCTTTGACAATGTGGGAAGGAGTGCAATTGGGCGGTATTTCGAAGCTTAGTCTTATTATGGCCAAAACCTCCGAAATGAAATGAAATGTCGAAACACAAAACAACACTACCGCAGGGTGCGTAGAGCGACTAGCTCCTAATCTCACACTGATTCGTCAGCCAACCCCATGGATTCTGGGGGGGGGGGGTTGCAAGGATTCGATAAAACACGGAAACAAGGATGTATTGTTCATTGCGACTTACAATCTACGCACCATGAGATCAGAAGAAAACCTGCAAGAACTGGAACATGAATTAGAAAATGTAAAGTGGGACATCATTAAACTATCCGAAACACGCCTACCAGGAGAAAAGATAACAACTCTAATATCGGGTCATATGCTATATGAGAAGAATTTTGACAATAACCATCATCTCGGTGAAGTCGGATTCCTGACCAACAAAAATATTAAGTCAAAAGTTCTGTGCCATGTCAAATCGAGTCATATATATCATATTAAAATTGAACAATCGATATGACATGCAAATAATCAACATTTAC
The DNA here is from genome assembly GCA_016904865.1 of Pissodes strobi. Lineage (NCBI taxonomy): Eukaryota > Metazoa > Arthropoda > Insecta > Coleoptera > Curculionidae > Pissodes > Pissodes strobi. The sequence continues at coordinate 72,888 of MU184350.1, read as the reverse complement.
GTCCCAACCAGCCCATTCGGACGATGAAGATGTAGATCAACCATATGAAGACGTGACAACGTCAAAAAGGGCGGAGAGAGCGTACTTTATAATCGTCACAGGTGACTTTTAATGCTAAAATTGGAAGAAATAAAACCAGATGACACAGAATACGTTCGAGCTTACGGGCTGGGTGAGAGAAATTACAGAGGAGAAAGGCTGGTAAACTTTCTTAGCGAGAAATAACTGTTCTGTTTAAACACATTCTTCAAGAAAAACCCTGAACGAAAACCCCAACAATACAACAAAAAACGACATAGATTTTGTTCTATCAAACAACCGGAAATTATGTAGCGACCCAACCAACCCAAACTAACCCAAACTAACTATCTTAAACAGAGTATATATATAGGAAATGACCATAGAATGGTAAGAGCATGTTTCCGCATAGACCTAAGGCGGGAAAGGAATAAACTGATCAAGACAACGAGGTTTCCGACAAACGAGGAACTAGCAGCAAGGAAAGTGGAATACTAGGAAGAAATTACAATAAAATATTACCACCAGTAGAAATCATTGACAATATGGATATAAACCAACTAAACGAAACAATCAAATCATCCATTCATACAGCAACTAAAAAAATGGAAACATTCAAAACTAAGCGCCAATACCACCCAACTAATGAGACAGAGAAGAGAGTTAGAAGAGGACAGAGATTTGAACAAAATGGTGAAAAAGGCAACTCGTAAGGATGTAAGAACCAACAAAACAAAGATCATTAAGGAAACAATTGAACAAAACAAAAACATCAAAGAGAAAAACTACACTGAATAGACTGAAAAATAAAGAAGGAGTTATTGTATCGACCCCAGAACAAATTGCCCAAATAATTGAAGATTTCTACACCGATCTATATAAATCTTTTGCTTATATTTTGAGCATAATGTATTAATGAGACCGTTTTTGGCGCCTGTGAATGAAATTAGCTCTTGCTTATAGCTATTTTTACTACTATGTTATAGCTATTCTGTTGTTTCCAGTACCAGTTGTTACTAGTTTATATTGAGGATGTCTGGACAATGTTCTGACTGTTCAGTTCCTTGCACTTTTAAGGATCCACCAAGAAACCCTGGAGATGTGTTTGGTTTTCCGTGCGACTGGCTGGTGTAAAGTTATAAGGTGTAAAAAGTGTGCTAACATAGGTTCTAGTGAAGTTCGTGCTATTGCTGCTGTGAGCCGCTATATACCATATATATGTAAAGTATGTGCCCATAAACTAAAGAAGTTGTTTGAAGTTGAGGATCGTGTTACGTCATTGGAGCAACAATTGGAAGTTGTAAAAGCTGAGACCAAGAATGTTACCGTTCTCATGGAGAGTATAAAAACCCTCTGTTAAGATGTGAAAAGTATAAAAACATCCTTCCAGAGTTCTTTAGATGAGCTGAAGACAGAAATTGCCTCTATGAAAACTTCTATCACGGAGCATCAGCCCAATATGATTGAGTCTTCACATCATACAGGCATGGATTTCATTCTTACTGAGGTCAATGAGAGAAACCTGAGAGCCAACAACATTATAGTCTACAATATGCCTGAATCCAACTTGGAAAGAATCCAGGATAGAATTCAGGATGACCAACAAAAGATGAATGTTTTTTTTGGAGGTGTTAAATAAGGCACCTGCCTCTCAGAAGATGCTCAAAGTTATTCGTTTGGGTAAGAAGAGAGAAAATGTTACTAGACCACTTAAGGTGGTTTTACAGATTGTAAAACTGCCAAGGAAGTACTTTTAGCAGGTAATAGGGTGACTAATGGTCACACCTATAAAGTTAAAAATGATTTAACCCCCAAGCAGAGAGAATGTATTAAAAATGTTGTAACTGAATTGAATAGAAGGAAAGAGGCAGGTGAGATGAACATTAGTCTGAAATTTAGAAATAATGTGCCCTATATTGCTGATTCTGGAGCTGGAAATAGTGCAGGTGTAAAAAACAGAAACTGACCCCATTACAAGTTTTTTGTTATAATGTTGGTGGAATAAGAACTAGAATTAATGATCTTCGTAAGGCAATTTTATGTTCGGAATATGATCTTTTGTTTTTTGTTGAAAATTGGCTCTCGGAGGAGTTGGGAGTGAAGTCATTCAATCTGTTTCGATGTGACCGGTCTAGCATTACCAGTAACAAGAGTTGTGGAGGAGGAATTTTAATTTACGTAAGAGACTTTGTCAGTGTTAGAAAGCTTAAGTTAGCATATAATTCTGGTGAACAACTATTTTTACTGTGCAAATTAGGTGATAGTAACTTTGTTCTTGGTGGGGTATATATTTCACCAAATTCTGAGGTAAGTTTGTACGAGAGGCACTGCCACTCAGTTGACATCCTCAGGCAAGAGTATTCGGGCTGTGATTTTTACATCTTTGGTGATTTTAATGTACCCGAGGCCAGCTGGAGGAATGTTGACTCAGGGGTAGTTGTTTCATGCGCTTTGAATTCGGTAGGGCTGATTTAGGTCAGTGTACCTGAATTTTTATCAACAAATAACAGTTCCTAAGAATAGACTAGTCTTTTTAGATCTGATCTTCTCTAATAAATCTGATCTTTTAGTTAAAGAGGCTGATTATCTTTTTGATGAATCGTTACATCATAAAGCATATTATTTTTCAATAGCTCCTCCTAGTGCAAGCAGAGATAATATAAAATATGTTGATTCTTATTATGATTTTAAAATGGCTGATTATTATGGTATTATTAATTATCTGGGTGCAATAAACTGGGATGCTTTATTGATCTCAAATGATATCGATTTCATGGTCTCTCAATTTTATCATATTTTTTTGGGAATGACCATAGCACTGTTTGTTCCTTTAAAAAGATATAAGACATCTCAATTTCCTCCGGCTCATAAGAGTTATAGGAGCACTAATCAAGCAGCTGACTATTTAAATTTTTCTAATCTTAGGGCAAGATGTAAAATACTGAGTGATATTTGTTATCAAAAGCACCTTTTAAAGTTAGATCAGCAGCTTTATACTGACCCTATAATGATAATGGTATAATTTGAACAATGACAGAGTCATAAATAAAATACCTAATTTGATGAATTACAATGGTAATGAATTTTTAGGATGTGAAGAGATTGCTGAGAGTTTTGCTCAATTTTTTTCAACTGTATATGATCACAATAATCCGAATAATCTTTATGCTCATGATCAGACTGGGGTAAATAATGCAGCCATTCCGAATATAAATTTGTCACTTGAATTAATGTTTGAGTTAAAGGCCAAGCTAAGTTCTGGTCCTGATGGTGTCCCCAATTATTTTTTGTCAAAATGTGTATGTACTGTTTCCTATCCCCTTTTTATTATATTTAAAAGATCTTTGGATACAGCAGTTTTTCCAACTCTCTGGAAGCACAGTTTTGTGGTACCAATATTTAAAGCTGGTAATAATTGTGAAATTGAGAATTATAGAAGCGTGAGTATACAATCTGCAATCCCAAAGCTTTTGGATAGTCTTGTTTATGATCAGCTGTATTGTCATTGTAAGGAGTTATTGGCTGGTGAGCAACACGGGTTCACGTCTGGAAAATCAACATTGACAAATTTGCTGATATTTCAGCAGGGTTTGTTGAGTGCCTTGGGGAGGGGGTGTCAGGTGGATGTCATCTACACTGACTTCTCCAAGGCTTTCGACAGAGTTAATCACAGCATATTGCTAAAAAAGCTGGCAGTGTTTGGATTCTCTGAGAGGTTAGTGGCATGGTTTGCTGATTTCTTATCTGGAAGGACCCAGCAGGTTCGTATAGCTAAAGCAAGGTCGGGTAATATTGATGTCTGCTCTGGGGTTCCACAGGGTGGTCACTGTTCTCCATTGCTATTTAATATATTTGTAAATGCTATTGCCACCTGTTTTGAGAATAGTAACTTTTTGATGTTTGCTGATGATGTGAAGTTTTATAGACAAATTTCATGCACTCTAGACCAGGCTAGGATGCAACAAGACTTAAATAAGTTAAATGAGTGGTGTATTAATAACAATTTATTTTTAAATATTAACAAGTGTAATCTTATAAGCTTCTGCAAGGGAGAGATGAGGATTGAGTCAGCTTATGCTATACATGGCCATGATATTAAATACTGCAGCACAGTTAAGGACCTTGGGATATGGTTTGATGAACATTTAACTTTTAATACACACTTAATAATATCATCATGAAGTCATCCAGGGTTCTTGGCTTTGTGCTTCGTAAGTGCAAAGAGTTCTCCTTGGAGACCTGTAAAAGAGTTTATATTTCACTTGTAGTATCACTGCTTGATTATGGTTCAATGATTTGATCACCATTTTACATGAATAGCTGCTTAGCCTTGGAGCGTGTTCAGAACAAGTTTATCAGATTTTGTTTGTTTAAATTAAATATGAGAATTCCTGATAATCATATATATGATGATGCTTTAGTGATGCTAAACCTAAAAACTTTAAAACAACGACGCTTACAATCCGATCTCATTTTTGTATTCAAGCTGATTAATGGTTATGTAATTTGTCCTGAACTTCTGAGCATGATTTTCTTTAATGTTCCAGTTAGAAACCTAAGACAAAATCGCTTATTATCTTTGCCTTTTCATAGCACTAACTATGCAGCTCACTCTCCCATTGTGAGGACTTTAAGATTCTTAAATTCTAGGAATGTTGAAATTTTGGGCATTACTTTATCTCAGTTTAGGCATCAAATTAGGGAAATTGTTTGATTTTTTTTTACTTAGTTTATGCTTTTATTTTTCCTTTTATAGTGTAATTAATATGAATAATGTGACTAAATGCTTAATATTTGTGTCAACATTTATCTCTTTGTAATTTGTCAATATAGAATTATTATTATTTAGATGTTTGATGTTAACTTGTTCTATATCAAAGTTCTTTAGCTTTTGCTGACTCCATTTCAAACAAACTGGCTGATGATGTATCTTACTTCACGTTTGTTTTTTATTTATCTTCGTATTTTCAAATTTATTTCTCACATTTATTTCATGATTTTTCTTCGATGATATATTTTACGTTGAAGCCTTCATCTGTGCATAAGTAAGGGTAGTTCTTCTCATTCTTAAGATGCGGAAAATATTGAATAATCCGAATTCAAGCTAGAAATAAGAATATATAATTATTGTTTTTCTATCCTTAGCTCACGAAATACATGTTCAGAGGCGGAAATCCATTTGGAGTTGATTTAGCTTCAATTAATATACAAAGGGGCCGAGACCATGGCTTGAGGCCTTACAACGATTATAGAGAACTGACCGGTTTGCCACGCATCAGAGATTTCAGTGAATTTGGTTCAGAGGTAAGAATGTTGCTTTATTATTCAATTGAAACGCAATGCAGACCAACATAACATTTTGTAATATTCTGTAATAATATGAAAATAAGCTGCGAAATTATTCCTTAAATTTCCGTATAAGCATAAAATATTTAAAAATTAATTAAAATGTAAAAACCGTGGCCCAATACTTAATCCAGAGATTGTTCATTTTTGACAATGTAAAATTTATAACATAAATGCTACTAAATGCCCAGTATTTATCTAGATCGAAATAACCGCAAAAAAAAAAGAAAAAAGAAAGAATTCGGGCGCTAATCGGTAAACTTGGAGCTCTAAATATTGGAAAACTCTTCACCGGAATCATTCAGCAAGATATTTGTCTCTTGCATATACTTTAACATTTACTTATTTGGCAAGCTGTACACGGTTGCATAAAATTGGGAAAATTTTATAACTCATTCTAAGGCTAAAGCCCTGAATACAGAAAATACGGTTATTTTTTTTTTTCAGATGGGAGAAAAATTAAGTCTGGTTTACAAGTCTGTGGATGATATAGACCTCTGGGTAGGCGGTCTTCTGGAAGAAAAAGCGCCAGGAAGCTTGGTCGGTCCCACCTTTAGAGATATTATGGCCGATCAATTCGCACGTTTGAAAAAAGGAGACAGATACTTTTTTGAAAACGATCCGTCCATAAATCCAGGATATTTTGCGCCAGGTAAAGTCTAAATTTCATATCCTCGATAAAAATTAATAGCATCTCTTCCGCCACCTTTATAATCTATATTCTAAACAAAGCTAATCTATTAATCTGTTTTTTTGGTTTCTTTATAAATTAAAATTTTATGTATTTAAAAATAATAGAAACACTTAATATAAATTTGAATAAAAGTCTACATTACAAATAATATTTATAGCTCTAATTCGAACAAAAAAAAATATATAGGACAGGTGGCAAATGTCTAATAATTCAATGAAAGTATAGAAGTAGAAAAATAACTACTAAAGTTGCTGTGAGTTTACTAAACGCACTTCATTCTATATACTCCCATTTGTAAGTCTTATTTTCGTCGCCTATAATATTATTGAGAGCTATCTTCAAGCTCCATTATCTCTTATTCCCTTCCTACACCACTTCTATTTCTGAAAGGATCATATTAAGGACACTCTTTTAACATTGCCGATTTATTTCAATTAACATATGACGAAGATCCTTTGTATTTCCTTCGATAAAAACGATATCGTCAGCGTATCTCAGGTGTTTCGGCCAATTTCCATTTATCAGAATCTCTCTATTTTACCAGTTTAGTTGTTTAAAATTGATGACGAGCGCTCAACTAAACAATTTTGGCGATAGCTTGGGCGTCTGCCTTATTTCTCGTTGGACTTTGATAGATATATGTGGGAGATGTTATCATAAGCGTACGCATATTATATTCTTACGATTTAAATCCTCTTTAAAGAAAGTTGCTTCTATCAATACAAATGTTGTACAAATTATATCAATCAATACAGTAAGACTGGAAAAAATAAAATTAATATCTCGAAATGTGAATTACTTTTAATAACCATCTTTCTGCAATTTTGTTTGAATTTTTTTATCTTTAAAATATTTTTTTCTTATTAAAATATCATATTTCATGTTCTTTCAATAATCTGATGTGTTATGTGCGCATTATAGAAATAAACCAACATTCATCTAAGCTAAGGCCCGATAATAAAGAATTTAAAATGAAAAATATATGCCTGCAACTATCCTTTGAAAATTACGAAAATATGTCCTTAATAAGAATTTATTATGGGATAAAATTTCTTTAGGCAAACCTGATACATAATATACGCTAATATATTTCCAATATATTTATGTTTATATTAAATCCTAGAAAGTCATATTTTTGGTATATAATCTTAACACAAATGAACTAACAAATAATAATAAGAAATATAAATACATATAAGAGTAAAACAAGATTTTAAAATTCATGCGATAGAGAATCATCGAGCATCATATCTCTAAAGGCCTTTGTTGGATGAGTTTTGGAAACTTGTTTTTTAATGATTTATTTATTTTTTAATTCTTTTCTGTCCTGTTTCATCATTTTAAGCAAATTGTACAAATAGGATCAAATTTCTCGCTTAAATAATAAAAATGACAGAAATTCATCATTCCAAGCAAAAATTTTACAAATATTATAAACATTTCTGTCTAAGAAATGAAAGTAACGGATTTCATTATTTTAAGATAACATTTAAAAATAAGATAATATTTCTTATTTAAGTAATAAAAGTGACGGAATTTTATTACGCCAGGCTAAATTTTTATAAATTAGATAACATTTATGTTGGGGTTTGGAACCTTCGGCAACATGCACTAAAACAGAGCTTTATCCACAATACCGAAACAGAATTTTTGCACTCGACGCGCGTTTCGCTAACCATGTTAGCATCATCAGGAGATGATGATGAACGCGCGTCGAGTGCAAAAATTCTGTTTCGGTATTGTGGATAAAGCTCTGTTTTAGTAGATAACATTTCTCACCTAAACAATGAAAATAGAGGGTTTCATTGCTTTAAGCTAAAATTTTAAAGATAAGGTAAAATATCTCGCTAAGTAATAAAACTGACGGAATTTCATTATTTCAGGCTAAAATTTCACATATAAGATAAAATTTCTCGCCTAAATAATGAAAGTAGCGAATTTCATCATTTCAGTTAAAATTTTACAAATAAGATCAAATTTGTCGTATAAACAATAAAAATGACGTAATTTCATTATTATAAGCGAAATTTTATAAATTAGATACAATTTCTTGTTCATTTAATGAAAATGGCGTAGCTTTCATTATTTTAACAAGATACAATTTCTAGCCTACGCAATAAAATTTCATCATTTTAAGTTCAAATTTTACAAATGAGATAAAATGTCTCGCCTAAGCAAAAGAAGTGATGGAATTTTATTACTCCAGGCTAAAATTTAAAAGATAAATTAAAAACTCTCACTTAAGCAATAAAAATGAAGGGATTTCATCATTTTAAGTTAAAATTTTACAAATAAGATAAAATTCTCGCCTAAACAATAAAAGTGATGGACTATCATCACTCCAGGTTAAAGGTACCAAAAATCTTCTTGCTTAAGCAATAAAAATGACGTAGTTTCACTACTCTAGCTAAAATTTTACAAATAAGACAATATTTCTCGTCTAAGCAATGAAAATAATGGAATTTCATTACTCCAAGCTAAAGTTTATGAATAAGATAAAAATTCCTGTCTAAGCAATAAAAATTACGGGATTTCATTATTCCAAGCTGAAATTTTTGCAAATAAGATAAAATTTCTTGCTTAAGCAATAAAAATGACGGAATTTACCCATTTTAAACTAAAATGTGCAAATAAGAAATGCTCGTCTAACCAATAAAAGTGACTGAATTTTATTGCTTTAAGGTAAAATTCTAAAGATAAGGTAAAATATTTCGCTAAGTAATAATAAGTGACCGCTTTTCATTATTTTAGACTACAATTGCAAAGATAAGAAAATTTCTCGCCTAAATAATGAAAGTGGGGAATTTTATCATTTTAAGGTAAAGTTTTACAAATAAGATAAAATTTCTCGTCCCAATCATGAAAATGACGTAGTTTCATTATTTTAAGCTAATTTTACAAATAAGATAAAATTTCTCACCTCAGCATTAAAAGTGACGGAATTTCATTACGCCAAGAAAATTTTACAAATAAAATCAAATTATTCGCCTAAGCAAGAAAAGTGACGGAATTTCAATCATTTCAAGATAAAATTTTACAAATAAGATAAAAATATTCGCCTAGATAAAAATTATCGCTTAAGAAAAAAAAAGTAACGGAATTTCATTATTCCAGGCTAAAATTTCAAAGATAAAATAAAAAGTCTCGCTTAAGCAATAAAAATGACGGAATTTCATCATTTTAAGTTAAAATTTTACAAATAAGATAAAATTTCTCGCCTAAGCAATATAAGTGCTGGAATTTCATAACTACAGGCTAAAATTTAAACATAAGATGAAATTTCTCGTTCAAGCAGAAAAAATGACGGGATATACCAATTTGAAGCTAAAAATTCACAAATAAAAGTTTCTCACCTAAGCAATAAAAGTGAAGGAATTTCATCATTTCAAGATGAAATTTTACAAATGAGATAAAATGTTTCGCCCAACCAAAAGAGTGACGGAATTTTATTACTCCTGGCTAATATTCCAAAGGTAAAATAAAGATTCTCGCTTAAGCAAAAAAATGATGGGTTTTATCATGTTTTGTTAAAATTTAACAAATAAGATAACATTTCGCACCTAAGAAATAAAAGTGATGAAATTTCATCACTCCAGGCTAACGTTTTAAGATGAGATAACAATTCTTGCTTAAGCAACAAAAGTGACGGAATTTCATTATTTTAACAAATTTTTACAAATACGATCAAATTTCTCGCCTAACTAATAAAAAGGACGGAATTTCAAATTTCAACGCTAAATTTTATTACTAAGATGAAAAGTCCTGTCTAAACAATAAAAATAACGAATTTTCATTATTCTAGCTAAAATTTTACAAATAAGATAAAATTTCCCGCTTAAGCAATAAAAACGACGGGTTTTCCCCATTTTAGGTTTGAAATTTACGAATAAGATAAAATTTCTCGTCCAAATAATGAAAATGACGTTGTTTCATTATTTTAAGCTAATTTTACAAATAAGATAAAATTTCTCGCCTAAGCAATAAAAGTGACGGAATTTCATCATTTCATGATAAAATTTTTCAAATGCGATAAAACATCTCGCTTAGGCAAAAAAATTAATTTAATTACTTCAAACTAATATTTCAAAAATAAAACAAAAATTCTCGCTTAAGCAATATAAATGAAGGGATTTCATAATTTTAAGTTAAAATTTTACAAATAAGATAACATTTCTTGCCTAAGCAATAAAAGTAACGGAATTTCATTATTCTAAGCTAAATTTTGTAAATAAGATAAAAATTCCTGTTTAAGTAATTAAAATGACGGAATTTCAATATTCCTGCTAAATTTTTACAAAGAAGATAAAATTTCTCGCCTAAACAATAAAAGTGACGAAATTTCACTATTCTAGAATTTTATATACAAATTTACAAATAAGCTAAGATTTATCGTTAAACGAATAAAAGTGATGGGATTTCGTTACTCTGGCTAAAACTTTACAAATAAGATAAAAGTTCTTGTCTAAACAATATAAGTGACGGAATATTGTTATTTTAAGCTAAAATTTTACTAATAAGTTAAAATTTCTCGCTTAAGCAATGAAAATGGAGGAATTTCATTATTTGAAGTTGAAAATTTACAAATAAGATAAAAATTCTTGCTTAAACAATAA